>KL283253.1:26973-39458 GCA_000699545.1 Podiceps cristatus | reverse complement strand
TCTTGGAGCCGGCTTCATTGGCCGTATTCAACCCTGCCAGCAAGGGATACTGCAAAAGAAAAAGAATTTCTCTCAAAACACTTCATGGGAATATGTGTGCAAGTGCCTGCCCTGGGGAGCGGGAAGCAAACAGGAACATTGACATATATACATTGATATCAGACAGGGTAAAAACTGCATGTCAGATTTCAGGCAGACTGTATTTTCCTGTCTTGTTTAATCTCTGTTGGGGGAGAGAAAGGAGATTTGTGCCTGAATTGTTTGTTTTTCTCCTTGTCATTACCCATATAACAGCTTAAACTCTCCCCTTCTTAATCTGAGGTGACTTACAGAGGTTCCCTATCAAACACATACACTATACAACACTGTATTGGATTACACACTTTGTCAGAAAATTGGCACTTTAGATACTAAACGATAGCCTGTGCTCTGCAACCATGCTATCATTCTTGCTCTAAGATCTTGTCAGAGTCTATAAATGAAGCAGGATTTGGCCCTGGAGTTACATGAAAGGCAGGGATGTAGTAAACAGGAGGATGCTGCCTCAACTCACAGGACTTATTTAAGGGAAAATTCTCTTCCATCTGACCCAGGACAGGACTACCATCCCAGCACAGGCTGTCTATTTTAACCTATTCATTACTGAATGAGCAGTAGCATTAGGATGCTGCCTAATGCTGTTCTCTGAAGACTCTGTATCACAGGTGTCTCCATCCATGGGAGCTGCACGTCCTACTGTGGTGCTATGGCACCAAGCTCTAAGAGACGCTGCCCAAATATGCACCGACTCCGAAACGATAGCTCTGACAACAGCTCTTCTCCACAAGGCAGTAGGTCACTACTTGGAGAAGCTGAGCCAGCATAGTCAGCCAGTTCACCCCTCTGCCACATTCTCATGTACATTTTAACCCCAGGAATAAGAACTGAGGAATCCTTACACTTCAGCCCCTTGCTAGCCTGCTACTGAGGAGATGGAGGAAGCCCTCCAATGCTGCCTGTAACTATGAGGAAGACTCAGTCAGAAATGGACAAAGAATGATTCTTTGGTGCGATGTTCTTGGGATCTCCAACACTATTTTCATCCAGTGGAGAATATCCCATAGCAATTAAGCATAAAAGTAAGGATTAATGTAATTTGGTCTGTCAGCCTTCCCAGAAGGAGTACCTATATGCTGTCTTCACATCTGCAGTTATATTTATTTCAGGGACAGGTAACCATACCACTTACAAAGTTCTTTGCTATCCCTAAAAAAGGAGACATCCAATTTCAAAGTAATTATTAGGCCTGGAAGGTGTAGTAGTTTCAGTCAGACAAAGTGCATGCAAACCATATGAATGATGGCAGAACGCCCCAGCAGCTGTATGCTGCTTCACTGCGCAAGGGCTGGGAGCCTCGGTAGCTTTGCTGTAGCCATGTTGCTGCAGGACGTTAAGTGAGGCTATGTTTGTGTGCAAAAGAAAGGCAGAAAAAACACGAGGCAGTTTGCAGGCACACACCAGTCTTTCTTCAGGTCTTAAACAGAAGTAATAAAATTTTGAGTTAATATGTCAAATAAGGAACATTTGCTTCAGGTCTAAATGAAGTTGTTTTGAGTAACGCCCTTGTAGAGGAGAGGGAGCAGTGTCAAAACTCCCTGGTTTGGGGCAGCACCTGCATTGCCCTTTCTTCTTCTGTTTGAGCAACAGTCAGGGCTAGCAGTGAGAGCACAGAATGTCAGCAATGCCATTTTCCAAGCCCACAGCCTGCATTCAGGCTATATACCCTGGTTCCAAGCTTAATGCAAAGAGCTGGGCAAGCGGTAAGTTGACAAGGCGGAGTTCCTCCTTGCCCCGCACTTGCGAGGGTGCGACTCAGCCCCTGTCAGCGTGGGTTCACGGAGCAAAAAAGAGGGTGGGGGTAATGCAGGCACAGAGCCATCCTGCACAGGGTCTGCTTTAAGACCCTTGCTGCCAGCTCGAAGGGAAAGCTACTGAAAGCAGCAGGCAGCAGCAGGCAGCACCTGCCCTGGAAAGAGGCCCGGCTGGCTGAGCATATAGTCACAGTGCTCTCTGGTGGCAGATGAAATGCTCACCCACCTTCCCAGCCTGTAAAGAAAGGGGTGGATGTGGAGAATTTCAAGTCCCTCTTTTCCATGTGAGTACGAAGTGATGAAGTTTGCAGGAGCATATGCAAATATATAGACAAGCACAGATACACATTTTAAAATTCGTGAAAGAGTTGAGCAGATATAACTCCAATTAAAATTCTCAGCACAGCAACAGTGTTTATTTTTAATAGCTTTGTGAAAAGCAAAGGCTTTTCTGCTCTGTCACACGGGCACATTTTTTGTACGGAAATGGATGCCACAAGCAAAAAAGAAATACCGTTTTGTCTCTAAGCGAATGCCTCCATGCCAGTTTCACTGGCATGAAAACCCTTGGCACAGAGCAGTCACTCCCATAGTGTCTATAATCTGCAGATCTCCAAACACTTTACACAGCTCTCTGATGAAGTTTAGAGTATAATAGTAAAGTAAATATTCATATACCTGGAGCACAAGTGTAGAGTGGCTAAGAGACTTGTAAGTGGAAATACAGCAGGGAATATTGAGTTTTGGTTTCTGCCTCCTACCACCAATGTCAAACTTGCAAACACCAGAAGCCACATGCCAGACTCTTAGATTTTCTTCTAATTGAGTCACCAACTACAGGCCATGAAGGGTTTATCACACAGAAACACAGAATGCTTGAGGTTGGAAGAGACTGCTGGTGGTCACCTGGTCCAAGCCCCCTGCTCAAGAAGGACCACCTAAAGCTGGTTGCCCAGGACCATGTCCAAAGGTTTTTTGAATATCTCTAAGGATGGAGATTCCACAACCTCTCTGTGCATCCTCTGCTGATGTTTGGTCACCCTCACAGTAAAAAAGTATTTCCTGATGTTCAGATGGAACCTCCTGTGTTTCAGTTTCTGCCTGTTGCCTCTTTTTCTGTCATGCATGTCCTTCCACATTGCACATGTATACCAGTATTCCATATTTCATAGAACACAAGCCTTTCCTACATCCAAACCCATCTGTACTGGCCATTGGGATGCTTTAGAGTTCCTACTGCTGGGTACACAAGTAGTTGACCAACAGCCCATTAGAGGAAGTACCTCTCCATCATAAGGGGGTAATACATTTTGCTTTGTTTATATGGGAGATAGATAAAAAAGAAGTTTTCAACAACTCAATGCAAGCTTTCCTTGCTACACAGAGGGATGATTTCTAATATCGTAATAATTACAAGTAAGTATTTTAATTTCTCAGTGTCCACTCTGGCACCCCTACCAGGGCTTTGCTGACAGACCTGAGTTTGTGCTGACCATATACTGAATCAAGCAAAGGCAAGGTTTGCCATAACCAGAGGCTGTAGATATACATACATATGCTCAACACAACCTCATCAAGTAGGATACTGCCACAGGAATGTGACGACATATGATATTGCTGAAGGGCAGGCAGACAGCACCTCTCACAAGACTTTAGTCTATACAGAATATAGAATTAGACATTTTAAAATCAAGAAATTTCTATTAGGACACACCAGCTAACAATTCTTGAATTCAGTCATGTACATTTTACACCAAAGAAACTCAACTGAAGCCATGAGACAAGCAGTAGACATAATCTGGATTCACAAACCTGTAACTCAATGCAGAACTTGCTCTCATCTGTGAGGGTGACACTGAAACAAGTTGGCTGAAGAGCAATAATAATAATAATTTGAAGGTACTTTCCAACTCCAGTACCCAGTCCAACTCCCATTTTAAAAGTCCTAAGAGTTGAATCTAAAGACTTAGTCACAGAGTCTGTTCAGACTTATGCTGCCACACAGCACCTGAGTCCCACTGGCTGTTCAGACACAGGCTCTCATCTCAAGGCAAATGCAAGAGAGCTCAACTTACCTCACAGTCAAAAAGATTTATGTCAAACAAACATTTTGTGTTTGCTGTAGGGTAAAAGAGTACCTAGCCCAACTGATTTTTGGTAGCCTTAGCATACATGTGATTTTTTTCCTTCATCAGGTCAGTCACATTCCCACTGAACTCCCTGAAGGGGATCTAATTAAGCCAGACAAATCATTTTGTATGAGCCAGATGTCCCTTTTCACTCTCCACAAAATACACACATTTGTGCGGTTTGCTTTAAATACCTAATATTAAAAATTAAACATTTCATACTGAATTCTTTTAAATAAGTTATAGAAAAAAACCACAGCCAATGCGTGAGCAATCAGAGAAAATGAGAAGAGAATTGCAGTATAAGTTATTTGTCAGAAACTGTTCACTTGTTTTTACGTTGATCTCTCTACTACCAACCTGGGAGCGATGGGGTGGGGCGGGACACCACCACACAGAAGAGATACCCTTGACTAACTCCTTGATCTGCAGAAGTAGGTATCTGCAACACTTTGCGCTGCAAGGTTCACAGTAGGTTTTGCTGTTGCTATGGTTATTCAAACTCTTCTTTTCAACAGGAGAGAAAGAAATTCTCCATGTCTCTGCAATACATGGTAATACACCCATCTCACTGCCTGGCTCTGCACATGGGGGTAGGCTTCTACAGTATCACCCTAAATCTAAACAGCAAACATCAAATTACAGTCACTTAAATATTTAAGAAGAATTAAAAGTGATAATTACTTAATGTAGAGGATGGAGATGGTATGTGAAGAAAAGAGTGTGAAGGAAGGAAGGAGAAAAAGAAGGAAGAAAGAGAGAGAAAAAGAAAAAGAGAGAAAAATATTGTTGGAAGTGGAAATTCAAAGCAGTGCAGTACAAAAAATAGGGTAGCTGAAGAAAACCTAAATATGATTTGAAAAAAAGGAAGGAGATAATGGCTGGTCAGAATCAGAAACTGGAAACAAAGACATCAGAATCATCAAGATCAGTTTCTAAACTACATATCACATTTAAATTAACATTTTAAACTAAAACTGAACCAAAAAATATTGCATGACCATAGTTCCTAGGAAAAAACATTATTATTGTTATTATTATAAAGAAAAAGAGGAAGGAAGAAAGGAGGAGAGAAAGGAGGGAGGGAGGAAGGAACCTCACAGCTTTAAAAAATGTCCTTTTCCCAATTTTGCAAGTGTAGTCCCAAAACACTGAGTGGGATGCAGCTCTCAGGAGGTACTGAAATACATTTGAGTACATAGCGTGTTCTTCAGCATCTATATTGTAAACTCAATAGAAATGCTAGCATCTCAATGAGCGTATTAACCAGTGAAGTCAGTTCTGAGCAGGAAAAGGCTCGCAATACATTTGCTATCCCCTCAGGTGGCTGATTAGCAATGTAATGTGATGAATTATTTAGGTGATGCATGGTTTTCTCCCGATCCATTTTTTTTAATATTCTTCCCCAATCCTTCAAACAGGCAATGGGCTTGAGTTTTCTAAAATATGAATCAAATCGAGAGTCATGATTTCACATTTTCTATTACTCGTCAACATTATATTTGATGCTGAACAGTTCTGTTCATTCTTCCCTAGCTGGGACTGACACTTTAGCAGAAAAACACAGAGCGACCTGGATGTTACCACTTAAATACATATTATATCATGTCAACAAAGGCTGCAACTCAAACAGGTCTCTGGTGAAAAAGAACTTCCTCCGGTGTCCTCACTTCAGCATACCATGACCAGAGGGCCGTGCTGTGCAGTGTTTTCACCCCCCACACTATAGGCTCAACTCCCAGATCAGGGATGCATTTAATAGTCTCATTCAAGCCTCTAGAAGAGCACATCACTATGTAGAGTCATACTCTCCACTTTCCTGCTCGTATTCAATAATTTTCTGCTTATTCATCCAAGGTCACATTATTTTTCAGGGACAGTATCACACTGCGAGCTCTTGTTCAGCCAATTAGCGACCCTGACTTCTAACTCCTTTCAGGGTCACAGTTTCCCTGGAAGCAAATAGCCACTCTGCATGTGGAGCCCATTGTCCTTGCTTCCAAACACGCGACCTTGCATTTGGCTCCATTAGCATTTGTGCTGGTTAAACAAGGCCCACTTCCCAAATGAACTAGATTGATCTGTCAAACTGATCCAACTTCACAACTGTTTACTCTTACTAATACTGTATTCTCTGCAAATTTTACAGGCACTGATTTCCTCGCTTCTGAACCATTAATAAAACCACTGAATTGTATTAGGCTGGAAAAGATCCCCATGGAACCCTGCTGGAAATACCCTCTGTGGATGATGATTCCTCATTTACAATTCTTTTTTCAAAACCCATCAGCCAATTATAATCTATTTATTATGCACTACATTAATTTTGCATAGTTCTAATTTTTTAATTGGAATGTCATGTGGTACGAAGTCAAATGCTTTTGAGAAGTGCAGGTAGATGTCAGCACAGCTCCTCTTATCAGCCAACCTTGTCAAAAAAAAAAGTTGTGTTTGCTTAAGCAGATCTGTTCTCCATAAAGTGCGATGTGTAACAGTTGCTGCTTAAGACTGTGGGTTGACATAAAATGCTGTATCTGGACTCTTAATGAGCAATGAGGAACTGTAGAAGCAAGATTTTAAATGGGAAGCAGATCGGTTGCATTTTCTTACTGCCAAGCCCAAAGGTTTTCAATTGCTGTTCACTGCATTTATTTATAATACATACTATGCTAAAATTCAAAGTATTTGTGAAGGAAGGACTCAATGAGGATCTGCCAGCACTTCAGGCCACAAACACCTACTTTTGTGGTATCACGAGATGAACTGAATAGCACATTTTCTCACTCCTTCCTCATTCCGGTTCACTAGCTCCTGCTGTCATCTCTAAGGAGACCTTGTGGAAGAGTCTGTCTCATCTTCTATCTCTGTGTAGAGAACGTGCCCCTGAAGGGGCAAAGAAAGCGTCGTGTCTTGATGAGACTTGATAAGAAATCTAGAAGATAGTTTTCAGCTTAGGGTGCAACTGAACTACTGTGTAAGAAACACAGAGGTGGGACCTTTGCTGCTGTGCAATCTGAACCTCTCACAGATGTCCTAGCAGCTCAAAGAATAATTACTTAGGATGGGGTGGCAGGACCCTTCCGAGCTGAAAAGGCAAGATTCCTCTCTTCCTTCTCACTCCCCTCCACCCATATACAGCCAAAAGCAGTGCTTGTTGGACTCCCAACAAGATGATTTTCAAGACTGTGAGATAACTAGCCTACAGAAAAGTGTTAGCAAGTTGGATTAAGTGAAGCACTGGACAGAGGGAAAAGATGGGACTGCATGATAGAGAAGGTGAAGGCAAAGAAAGAAACAGAAGAATAGGAAAGGGGAGGGAGACCTTTTCTTCTGGTGTCAATGAACTACTAAAGCCTTTCAGCTACTTCTGAAAGGACAATGTAAGCTGGGCTGTTTTAGCACTGTTGCCCGAACAGCATGGTGACTGTCACCATTCTTTGGTGACTGCCAAAGAATGAAAGTCATCTGCTCCTCTTCCTACCACAGCCCTATAGCAGCTGAAGAGTCCCTCATGCTAGGAAAGGTCTACCCACTAGTTTGGGGCAATTTCAACTCCTCTCTAGAGCAGAGGTGGTTGCGATGATTTGGTAAGCACTTGTGTTCCTCACTGTACTGAATCGTTGCCTCAGAGCAGTGCAGGGAGCTTGAGGCTGGTAGAGCTGCTATGTTCTTGCACAGCCAAGGCTCAAAAGGAAAGTGATCATCAATGCCTTTTTTTTGTAAGGAGAATTAAGGCTATCAGATATCATATTCTGTCACAGCCCAGATAATTACATCTGTATCTCTGAATTCTCATGCCTTTTAGTTGGATAACAACTTTGTCTCACTTTTCTAAGATCAGTAAATAATAGTTGGGTGCAGTTTAATGGCTGTTGTGTATATATACATTTTAACAAGAGGCTGCTCTTAATAGTAAATTAATCTCTAAGTGTATGCATATACTTCCATACATGAGGAGTCAGATCCACTTCACAGATGCAGCTGATGGGCTATAGTTTGCAATACAAATTGGAATGTTTTCTCTGAAATTACTAGGTAGTCTATGGAGTAGCAAGGAGTAACAATAATAATAAATCAACACATAAGAATTTATGTAAAATTAATGCTTTCAGTAATAATTTGAAGATACTGATTTTATATACCAAATTTCTTTTAGTTGTTTACCATAACGACAAGTAGCTTTTTCAAGGAAAATGCATGTTTCCTGACCTCAAAGTCAACATAAAGCAAATTGACCAAAAGCATTGTAAATTATCTGGCTATAGGAAAGAATTTGTTGCTAGGGTCCAATTCTGAACCCCCAACTCCTAGTATTGAATACCTCAGATTCAATACCACGTGATTCTAGATGCTATCAGTAACCAAAGGACCCACATGAGAAATACAGTACTTCTCTTGATGAATAAGATTGTACTGGTTAGTTTGAACCTTTCTGTGTGATTTACCATGTGCAATTACAATCATACCTATGCAATCCCATATGATGTCAATATAGTAACAGTCACCATACAAAAGATACCCCTGGCAGGCCCTGTACATAAACCTGAAACAGATAGCTGTACCACGGGACAGATTGATCTAGTACTGGAAGTCACTCCTTCAAAATTTAATACCAGACCTGACTTCAATTTGCTTTACTTCTCTTGGATGTAATAGCAGCTTTGTGATCTCAAGCTCATGATGCTATTAACTCACTTAATACAGATTTACTCACTTTTAAGAATTCGTAATAGCTCCTTGTGGTCATTTCGGTCACCTCTTAAAATCAAGGTCTCCCTGGACATTCCTTCAAGTAATTTATGAATGGGTCAATGAAAATGTTAATAATTCTTTCTCACTTTTCTCACTTTTCAAAGCAGCGAGTTTTATTCCCTTCTAATGTGGATGTCAACATTTCTTGCTTGGCTTAGGCTGGGTGATTGCTATTGTTTCTGAACTACTGCACAGAGAAGAAGATAAGGATTTGGAACAGACTTTTTTAACATCCTAGAACATATGACTTAAGAGGGCAGAAGTGGAAGATACGCTTAATGTTGCATAATTCTCTGAAATGCAACTCTGTACCACTGCACATGCCTGTATTAGTGAGTTTTAGATCCATATAGTGATGTGTTTGCTAACCATCAACAGGACATGCAAAATACTAGGTCTGTACTGCTATAAATGAACTGGTGTTTGTGATGGCTGATCTTTAACTAGCCTGTTGTATTAACTCAGTTCAAAAAGTGACTGTGAAGCCCATAATGCTGCACATCAGTTCAGTGACAGTGAGCTGTAAGGTTGGCTGAGCTACTGAAGAAACTCATCCTTATTGCTTGATTTGCCATTTAAGAACTGTGAAAGTGGTGATGAGCACCTATCAGGCTACAAACCATGCACTATCTGGAGAATATATGCACAGCAGGGAAAACTTACAGAAAAGCAAACTATAACAAGACAATAAACAGCAACCTTGCCTAAGACTTATGGAGACTTATGCAAGTTTCTGTATCAGAGGTCAACTCCATAATAACTGCTGATTCCTAATAAGTACAAAAGACCAGTCCCCAAACTAAACTGGCATCATCAAACAAGAACCCCAGGATGTGATGAGTACTCAATAGCTGGCACATCTTTTCTCCCATGCAGCACAAAATTGATCTTGGGCACACACATCCTAGTCTTTGTGAGTATGTGGGTTTGAGAGTATGAGTGGGTTAAATCAACTTATTTATAGTTAATGATCCGAGGGCTGGAGCACCTAATGATCCGAGGGCTGGAGCACCTCTGCTATGAGGACAGGCTGAGAGAGTTGGGCTTGTTCAGCCTGGAGAAGAGAAGGCTGCGAGGAGACCTGATTGCGGCCTTCCAGTACTTAAAGGGGGCCTATAGGAAAGAGGGGGAGAATCTTTTCAGTAGGGACAATGGAGATAGGACAAGGGGTAATGGTTTTAAGCTGGAACAGGGTAGGTTTAGATTAGATGTAAGGAGAAAATTCTTTACAATGAGGGTGGTAAAGCACTGGAATGGGTTGCCCAGAGAAGTGGTGGATGCCCCATCCCTGGAAACATTCAAGACCAGGTTGGCCGGGGCTCTGAGCAACCTGGTCTAGGGAGTGGTGTCCCTGCTCACTGCAGGGGGGTTGGACTAGATGCCCGCTAGCGGTCCCTTCCAACCCAAAACATTCTATGATTCTATGATTCTATGATTCTAGTTTCTGAGAATAAGTATCGACTTCCACTTCCATAAGGTTTTGTGACAGTAATTTCCGACAAGTGCAGATAAACTGATTTTAGTACCGGCTATGCCATTTTTTCAGGTATCTCTTTGGACACTTCATTGTGCCATACAGATACATCCTATAGGCCATCAGCTGCTGATGATTTAAACAGGAAATAAAGGAAGATAGTATTTAGGGAACACAGAGAAGTCTTAACACCTTTAGCATCCTAAAATTGGTGTTGGCTTCTTAGAGAAAAAGGAGAACAAAGCTGAGTGGAAATGGGGAAGAAAACAGATGCATAAGCAGGCCTGAGACTATCCCCCATCTAATCTTTCCGTACTTCATTATGGTTTCAGATGTCCTCAAGCCCTTTAGATAATCATGTTCTTCTATTGTATAGACATTTGGCAATTATCACTATAGCTGCTTGTTTAAAAAAAAAAAAAATAAAAAAAGTTGAAGTAGATAAATAAGGTCTAAGATAACGAAATATATCATCCACCCATTATCCCTTCAATGTATGCAGCCTGCTGGCATGGTTCAGAGTTAATTTACATGATAGATGCTTCTACTTCAGCCTAAAACAAGGCTGGTCTGCATGTCATTTCCTGTCAGGAGTTGCTGAACCTCAATTACTTATTTGAGATAAATGATGTAATAAAAACACACTTTACAGTCCAAAAGCCACCTCCATCTACTGTACGATGCCTGATTTTCTGTTTGATTCCCGCCCCCTAAGACACTAGCACAGTAAAAAAAATATTCTGGTACCTAAGCAACGCAACATCACCTTCTTTTGTTCACTGTAAATGACCTAGCTGCCTCAGCCATCACAGCTGCTCTCCTGTTCGCTCCCAACTATCCCAACAAAAGGTAGTATAAGGAAGCAGAGGAGAGTAACTTGTAAAGCCTGCGGCCAATGTACTAGCTGAAGCTCCAGGGGCTAAAACTGGTTAGGCCTTATTTAACTGGCCCACGTTGCACATATTTCTCTGCTATGCTGACTGGAGAACAATCTAAGAAAGAGAGAAGAAAGGAGCTAGAAAAAATAATTATTTCATGACAATGCCAACTTCTTTACCTTTCTTACTTTCTCCAACCTGCCTGTGAAGTAACTGAGGGCTCCCAGCTGGCTGATTTCAATAAGAAAATCACCAGAAAGCAGTTATTCCTGTCACAGAGCAGTACTCAATGAGATCAAGAGCTGTTATAACAACAAATTAAATTAGTGTCTGTCCCCTCTGTGTGCAGTTTCTCAGTTTACGTATATAAGAAATGCAAAGGAAAATACCCCATGGGGTGTGGCAAAGATCAATCCATTAATGTGTTGTATTTGAAAATGTAAAGTGCTATTAAGTGCTAGACTGATTATTTTAATCAGCATGGTTTTCACACCATCTGCAATTCTACAGCTACAAATATGGCTGTGAAATTAGATTCCAGGTATACAGAATCTCTCTCTACCTCTCAATTTCTACTTCACCATTAGCACAGCATCCAAATGCTTAAGATGAAATCAGATTCAACTGCAAAATGAAACATGAAAGAAAATGCAATGCTATCACATTTCTTCTTCTGAAGGTCTGGTCTGGCATCATCAGATAGTCAACTGAACATATGAGACATTTTTAACATACTTAGTCCTGATATTCTTGTGTAAAAGTCAGATTTGGAGGAGTGTGGTAAATGTAGGCTTTTTAATTTCATTTTCCTCAGAGAGATACAGTAACTAGTATATAGAAAGTGATAAAGCAAGCTTTAGATAGAAAACTTTCAACTCTGAAACAATAGAAAGTTGCATTCTTTATCTTTTTTATTTACAGGTTAACTCATTAAAAATAGAGAGGATTAAATATTTTATTAATTTGACACACTAAGCACCTTTTGTAACCTTAAAAAGAAGAGCAGGCAGTACAGACACCAACAGAGAGAGGGTTTAGCAAGAAATCTGATAGTGCTTGCTAAAGAAACAGCACCAAGGTGCTAAGGAATTCTGCGATAATCTGTATCACACCCTGAATTTTCTCTGGTGTTGCTCTGCGCTGTGAAATAGCTCTGGAACGTGTCCTGTCTTGTTACGGCTGTGGTAAATATTAGCTCTTGACCTGGATACTACAGGGTTATGTTACTCTCTATAAAGTAGTCTACTGATGAACAGTCAGCCCCTCCTCTTTGTTACTTTATAGTGTGGAGTCAGAGTTTCATCCATTAGTGAGTTCACCTCTGATTCAGCTGCTAGTGGCCAGAATGCCACCTGCCATGAAGGATAGTATGGCACCCGCACCAGCTCCTCCACACAGCCCA
>KL283253.1:5460-26950 GCA_000699545.1 Podiceps cristatus | reverse complement strand
AAGAGAGTCAAAGACAAATTAACAACCAACAAAACTACTTATGATGAAATCTGCCACACTGAGAGACACAAAGAACCACAGTTACAGAGAAAGAAAAGCCCTGACAGGGGTACAAAAATCACAGCTACCCCATGTCAGTGTGGGCAAATAAAAGGGCAACCAGAATGCCAAAGAGATGCAAGTTTGTTTCCCTTCTCCCTTCTCTTCCCTTCCCTCTCCCTCTCTTCTTTTCTTATGCAATAAGGCATGCTCAAAGTCTCTGGAGTTTTGAGTCCTTTTTCTTCATAGACACATGTATCAAGTAGGCTGGAGATTTCTGGCCCAAAATGTAAGTTAGTTAATTTGGTCCTGAATTTACATTTGCAAATTTTCACAGGAAGCAGCCTGTGTAACATCCATGAATTAAACATTCCACAGTCAAAAGCCTTTGGCACCAGTGGCGGATTAATGGACAACTGGAAAGACGATGGCTTTAAGAAAGCCAAGCCATAATTAAGCCCGTGTTCTGTGCCAAGGTTATTGCCATTATAGGCCTTTTTAAAAGTACTAAGGAAAATAAATATTACAGGGCACATCATTTCTTGTATAGAGCCAATACTCCTAAGAGTTTTTGCAGTTTTGAAGGGTGCTGCTTTTACTTTTGACATACGGTTTTCCAAACGTCTTTAGGAAGTGATGCCTGGATTGCCTCTTATGTTATGTAATTTGGGGCACAGTCATGAACTTGGCATCTCTTCCAGAAAGACTGGAGGAAAGACCCCAGAAATGAGCCAGCATTCCTTTTGGTTGAGATGGATCACTGTAGGTTATGGCCAATAGGATGGAAAAGCACCACCTCTGCACCCACTTTCTCGTAACCAAATGCATTATCGCAGCCTAGAAAGTCTGTTTCTTGTTTGGAATGATTTCTAAGAAGACCTGTGGATCTGTGTAAAATTTACTGAAGCTATAAATGCTGAAAGGCCAAGTTTTTGTAAATGGCCCATCTTGGCTGTATGGACAAGAGCTGGATGACCAAAAGGAAAATATTTAGTGATGTCAAGTTGCAAAAGAGATGATCAGAATGCAACATCAGCTTTCTGTTGGCATAAACCTAAGATAATGACTGCTTTTTTTTGACCAAGACAAATGAGAAAAAATTAGATTCTTGTATATTCAGACTAATCAATTTTGTAGTTGAATTATTTGTAACTCTTCATGTAATCATTTTTATCTGTGTCTCCTTTCCATACTCTGGCATCTGGCAGTAAGTAGAAGGGAACAACATAAGGTGCAAGCAGAGAGTCTGGGGAAACACCAGATAAGCCAGTGGTACATCACCAGAACTTCTGCTGTGAAGAGTTCTCTTACTAAAACACCACTTTGCCTCTAAAACAATGGAATCCACTCTTACTGAACTAGCATGTTAGAAGTACCTCACTATGTTCTGTTCCCTCTGTTACTCACTCTTGAAACAATTATTATAGCCCCTTGCTTTGCTGCTCCATTGTAACCTTTCTGAACATAACTGTAACTGAACAAAATCGAGATTACATCAGAGGTTTCCAATGGTGCTTGTACAGCACTGAATCCCAATCATAAAATTGGTGTCCATATATCATAAATCAAGTAATGCAAATACTTAGATTAAAAAAAAAAAAAAATCAGGTAGGGATAGAAACCATAATCCGTACAGCAGTCTAAAACATTGAGCCTGAGTGAGAAATATGCAGTAATTTTAAGGACGGGCATCCATCACAGGCTTGCATGTTTTCCTGCAGTGGATGTAGATATTAATTTGCCTATAAAAGAGCTTCCTTTTGAATACTGAGCAAATTAATAAACACACAGGATTGAACTGAATCTTTAAGGAATTTATTTTTAATTTTAACTTTATTTTTTCTTCCTATGTGCAATCTTCTCCCCGGGCTCCCTATTGTTCTTTTGCTTATATTACATCCAATCTCCCATACCTAGACAAGGTTAGAAGAAAACATGCCTCAGGAATGGCTGACATGGCAAGACCCAGAGCAAAGCATAAGTTAACATATGCTTAGCCTCTTCTGAGCAGTTTAAGCCATATCAGAATGAGAATATTTTATCTAGAGACAGCCTTGCTATGCATGGTTAAATCAATCTAATCAAATAATTGAAGAAGACAACACAGGTCTTTGATGTGGTAAAGATTTGACATGCAGCCTCATCAGACTGAAAAGGGTGGTTTTTTCTTCTGCTTTTGGGTCTTCTGGCATTTGCTTATTTGCAGCACCTCAGCTGTTGGCTGCTAGAAAGTTCTCCACACTTATGTGGAGTGTCAAACACTACATAAGGAATAAAAAGCTAGCTTTATTTCAGAATAGAGCTAATTCCAACACTTCCACTAGCATTTTCCCACCACTTCCGTACCTATATGTAGTCCCATTCATCTTATCAGAAAAGCTTCTGGAGTCCACTGAGGACAAGGGTGGAAAAAGAAGTTATTCACTAGAGAGCTTTTGAGCTCCCCCCCTTCCCCCCGCCTTTTTTTTTTTAAAAAAAATATTGTAAGACTTGAAATGGGCAGGGATAGGAGATTAATCAACTGGGATTTATTCTGTCTGGAATATAATCAGGAGACCAGTTTCGGGAGGAATCAAAGCAAAAGTTTCATCTGACAGAAGGTGAGTTCTAGTGAAAGCACTGTTTATGTTTCTAGAGGAAACCTAAAAGTCTGCAGTATTTCACATTTTTTATAAGCCCTTCATTGGACGTGTTAGCTGGCATATTCTTTTCCAATATTAATCTGATGCAGTCCCCTTCACTTTGCTTTACAGATATGAAGAAAAATGGGCACCTCATTAATCAGCTTCAGTCCAGTAACCAGTAAGGCAGGAATTTTACTGACTAGATTTTATCATATTAGCTGGGGGGAAAAAGACAGCCTGCTGCTAAGCAAAATTGAAAGGGTATTAAACTGCATTAAACTCCTTGGGTAACTAAGTAGTTTTAATCGTTACTAACTACTATAAAAATTTCAGCCTTGTTTTCCTTCTACGTAACCAATATTTTTCAGTCTTGTAGAACTTCTGTCTTTTGAAAACAAAAGGGATTTGACATTCAGTCAAGGTATGCTCCTGTTAACAAGCAATAGTTAGAAATTCTGTACCAGTGACAGAAAACAAGGGGAAGGAAAAATCAAAGTTTGGGAAGTTCTAGATGGCAGTTGAACTTCAAATGGCTGCACCAGCAAAGTGACAGAATTAATCCATTACTACCTGTTTAGTTTGCTTAAATCAGGTGCTGGAAGAAATCACTGGATCATATGGGCAAATAAAAAAAAAAAAAAAAAAGTTCATAAAGGCAAATTTCCAATAACCAGTCACATCAATCACAACAGTCACAGAAATAATTACAAAAATATCTTTTTCAAAAAATTCTCTTTGTAGATACTTTTTTTTCATCTTGGATTAGATGTAGCTGTTGTGACACAGAAGCTTAAAATATCTGCTGATGGACTGGGCAAGTTACTGAAAATGAAATTTTTAAATAAACAGCTTTTACTAAGGTAAAGTCTTGCAGAAAGATCATCCAATTCAGTTGGAATGTGGTGGCCTGGATTCTTCAAAGGCACCAGGAAGGTAACACTGTTGTAGAAACGATGTAATTACAGCAGGAGTACCAAACCCAAATTCATCTATTTCCAGATCAGTACTGGCATCAGCTAGAGAAGACAACAATCCTTAGTGATATGTTTTATTTGTTTGTGTCTCTCCGACAGGGTATCTCCAAGCAAACATCAGTGTGCACTACAACCTTGTGAAGTGGGTAAGCATCAACCCCAATTTCCAGAAAGGGGAAATAAGGCACAGAGATGGGATGGTAAGTGAGAGAAAGACATATAGTAAGTCAGTAGCTAAACTAGGAGAAGTGTCAAGCAATTCCTAGTCCTAGTCTGCCACTCCAGCCACTGGAAAATATACCTTATTTCTTGATTAAACACACATGCCATGGCTTCTGCCACCAAGGGCAGAAAGGGTAACTGGTAAGAGGCAAGCAGAACAGCATAGGTACCCAATAAATACTACATTGTTGCTTCACAGTCTATGTCCTCCAGTTCCCTTCTCTAGGACCCTTACTATCATTTCCCCACTCTTCTCTCTGCAGTCATTGTGTCTGAATGCAAATCTATACAAATCTATTTAACTTGCTTCCCATTTCTAATCTTCTATTGGAAAGATTTGTTAGTTAACACTGGTGCAACTTCTTTCAACGTCAACTTCTGTCATTATAGAAGCATAATACATTCATTATATGATAGAAAAAAAAATAATCAGTGGCAATCCAGGAGTGTAGGCTTTTCCTTTTTTTTTTTTTTTTTTGTCCCTCATTTTCACATTCCTTTTTTATATTTTTTTTTCCTGTGGTGTGTCTGCTAAGAATCTTATCTAGCTCTATTTTGAATATATCACTGATTCTACCTTCAGTCATCTCCCTTCTCATCATTTTTTCATATGCTTATTACCCTTTTACATGAAATCACATTCTCTGAAAGTCTGTTCCCAAGTTGCTCATTTTCAGGTGATTTTTTCCATGCTTCCTGCCCGTAACAGAAAATTGTCTTCCTTATGTTATGTACTGGAGTATGCACTCCATAATTTAAGTTAGTTCAAGCAGGGGTCACCTCAAAATTCCCATTGTTCCAATTGGAAAAGAGGCTAGAGCTGATCATACCTCCTCTGTTACTCATGTCTGTGATTTGGTGTTATTCTCAAACCCTCCTATTGTAAATTGCCTGCTGGAGCGATTTCTTCCTTCTGTAGCTCTGCAATCTTATGCCATCCTGTACTAAGTAATATTGATGACACTGTTCACCTGGGGAAAAATTTGAGATTTCCTATCTGGAGGAAAAATTCACTTGGAGAGACAAATTCACTTGAATGCAAAGCACTTACATAAAGTCATCCAAAACATACATCAAAAAAAATGAAAGAAAGCAGAGTCGAGTTCTTCTTTACTATGCCACAAGTCAGACTGAATGGTTATCTAGCTTTTTTAGCCCTTGTGAAACGGAAAGTGAGCACAATGTGTTGTAGGAAAAATAGAAGACGAGGATGTGAAAGTGTCATCGACCCGTGACTTCAAAACTTCAAAACATACATATCATTTTTGTACTCTGGTGAACAGAAGCCTTCTCTCTTACAGCTCTTCTTTCCAGGAACAACCTATCCATATGGCAGAAGGGTAGGTTATCAATGTAGTACCTCCTCTAAGAATAAAGGCAAATAATAAATATATTTTCACAGCCTGTAGCATCTCAAATTTTATTACAGGAGAATTAGCAAAAGTGGCTGAACTGCTCTAGTCTGTATCCTACTGCCAAGTTTGGATGCTTCTGCAAACAGCATAAAAACTGGTCTTATTGACCATCTGGAACTAATGGAGAAGCACCATGGAAATCCTGCAGAGCAATAAAAGGTAATTCAGCCATAGAAGAGTCTTGTCCAACAGTATAAGCATTTCTCAGTAATCACTCAGATTCAGATATAAGCCATACACACATAATGGACCATATCGAGCAGATTCTACTCCAGAGCTGGGCAAAGGGAAGCTGAAACACATTGCTTTAAGGAAGGAATGGAGCCAGAGCATTCAACGTATTCAAGCAATAGTATCCTTTTGATTAGTTCATAGAGACTTGTCACTCACTGACTCAAGGCAGAGCTGCCAAGGTACAACCATTGTTTACACTAAATTGACATTCACGTCCCTCACATTTGAACGGAAAATGGAGATCATGAGATTGCTTTAGTATCTGCTGGCTTTTAGGACATTTGCACTAACACTCAGGTGAGCCACACTGTGTAAGACACAGAATAGAAAAAATAATCAATTAGAAGGAGTATGAACTTTTGATTATTTCTTCGCTTTCATTTCTAACACTTATTTTAATAATAAGAGTGATAAAACATGCTGCAAGGGGACAATGAGATATACAAAATATTTCACTGTTTATATACAGTAAATAATGTCTGGAATTTATCTCCACTAGACAGGAAATAATAATTCATGCTAACTCATAACTTCAAAAGAAAAATGTCGTATCACATTTGAACTATTTTATATATTCCCTAACAGATCACAAGAAGGAAAGGGAAATCACAAGGAGAAACCTTCTGCAAGTGAAGGTTAATCCTCTCAAACCTGACTGATCAAAACATGTTTAAATTAGGGTGAGACTTGTTTTTAACCTCAGGAGACCAGAGGAAGTCAAAAAAAAAAAAGGAACAATGATCGTCTCCTTATCTAAAAGCTAGAAAAATTTCCTTGTGTGCTTTTTCTAATTTTTATGTTGAAGAGTATCTGTGAAACACACTGAACAAAGATAGCTATAAAGTCACTCCTTTGGCTAAATGCACTTTACAAAGAAAGTTTAGTAGCACTAGAATGAAGTGGGGCAATTATTTGCGGAAAACATCAATTCCAACCTTCATGCTTTTCACAAATTGTCCTTGACCGACTCTGTCTCTCTCTCTTCTCTGAATAAATGTGTAGGTGGGCATAAAGGTACTAATCATCAGAGAAAACAGTAAGGTTCTGGAACAAAAAGACAGAAGTACCATAAAAAAACAACCAACCAAAGAAATAAACAAAAAAACCCCAAAAAGCTACTTCTAAGCAGCAGTTGATAAACACTTGAAATTGATTGCAGCAGGTGCCCTCCACCCACAATGTACCTTCCAGTCTCATATTCTCATATGTTCACCTCTAGCATATATACTAGGCATCAGATGTTTTTTGGTCCTGCATAGAGGTCTAAATAGCATACGGTTCCTGCTTAACAAGAAGAACCACATTCGAATAAATCCTATGTAGAATATCAGTATTTATAGTTGTTGATTTCTTTAATAAATGCTTTTCACTTAAGAATATTATTCCACAAATCAGTCCAAAATGTAATAATAAAGAAGTATGTCCACAGACCACCTACAGTTCTCTGTGGTGTAGTACGTCGCATTTTGTTCTCATATATTTCCTGAAGCTAATGAAAATTCTAGGGGGGAAAAAACCCACAAAACATTTTCTAGAAGTCCAGAATGCAGAAAAGATAATTAGTCCCCATACTTCTAAGCAATTTCATTCATTCCGGAAAACTCTCAGATGTTTTGTGCCAGGCTCTTAAACCCTTTGTGAGTGAAAAATGCTGTTGACTTCAACAGAAGTTTACCTTACTACATAAGGTTCTCAGATCATGACTCTGAGAGACTGCAAAATAGTTTCTCCTTTCATTTTATAACAGTCTTCTGAACTTTGACACTGCATTCACACGACAACTTATTATTTAGGTGTTGAACTGGGAACTCCCAGTGTTTATGAAACATTCTTTAATTATCATAGTCAAAGGATGCAAATTTTAGATGTTAATTTGATTAAAGAGATTAAAATATCTTTGATACAAGAGGTGCCTATCTGTCTTTCATCGATATAAATGACAATAATGTCTTAAAATATTTTGTCCTTTGTTGATTTAAGAGATTAATGAGATGATTCTAAATTGACTTTGATATTCTGCCAAAAATTGGAGAACCTAGGAAAAGGACATGACATAAGCTGTTAAGCGAACCAGTCAGTCAGTCAAAGGCCAGTCAAATCTCTTTCTGATACTGTTTTAAAAAACTTGGGCAGTAGTTTCTTTTCAGTACTTGGTGGTATCACGTAGCAGGTATATCAAGAAGAGATGTAGCTGTATCTCCAGTCTTCTTCAGTAATGATCATGTTAGCCTCTAAGCTTTATCAGCTGAATTGCTTGTATGATATCAACAAAATCACTCACAGCTGAGTGGCCGTTAAGCTCTAGAGCTTTTTTCCCCAGTCCACATAACTAACAGCCTTTTCTTATCCTAAGATCTGTGGTTGCCTGATGGCTCCATGAAACTGAAGGAAATTTCCCACTGATTGTCACTCTTTGGTACTTTGTTGAGTGTGTTACAACTTAAGAACTGAATTAATAGGTCAAACTCAACAATTTTCTCATTTCTGGAAACTTATCTTTGAATAAGAAAGAACATCTTTACAAAGACTTTATTTTGTACGAGTTTTTTTCACTTACAATAGTGAGACAGTTTCAGGAAGTAGTTTCCACTGCCATACTCAGAGATACAGTTTACTAGTGTTTAAAATTTCAAATTTGAAGACAACTGGAGAAATGTCTGAACTGTTTACCATCTCAGTATGGCACTCACTCAAATATGAAAAACAAAAGAGGAAGTGGGAAGAAATAATAGTGACAAGTTTAGAGTAATCTAGAAGCTTAGAGAAATCTAGTTTAGATAAATAACTATGAGCTTTATTATTCAATGAAACAGTCTTCCAAGCCAACAGCTTCATGAATAATGTGGAAGCACTGAAGGAAGATACACTGTATGGGAAACAACCAGAACCACTGCTATCATCACACCTACATACTAAAATCCTTTGATGAAAGTACATTTCTGACATCCAAGACACTGGCAACAGAAGGTCTTTTTGAGCGACCAGTTACATATGTAGACCATGGACTCCAATACTGCAGGCTTGGATCTCACAAGGACACATTTCCCACTTGGGATCACAAGTGATCAGTGCCTTGGTTCCTGTTTTACCTTCAAGCAGTCAGGACTGGCCTCCGACACAAGCTAGATAAGTAGTGAGTACTACTAACAAGCGATTCTGCAGGGAGCCTGAAGCCCGCATGCACCACAAGAGAGGGGGTATCCTGGGATTTAATCCAGTAGCCTGACAGCAGCAGAAAGTACTGAACACAAACCAGGTAGGCCAGCTGCCCTCATACAGGTGATCTGTAATTCAAAGATTTCAATCTTTCTAAGTTTACTTTGTTGATAAACTAAAACAAAACCAAAACCAACAAAACCCAAAACCAAACCTCAACCCTGAGCAAACACACAGTTGCAAAAAAAAAAAAAAAACAAAAACAAAACAAAACCAAACCCAAACCTTGAAGCTAAAAATACCCAGAATACATTGAAAATGCTGTTGTAAAGCCTCATGAAGTCTTACTGGCTTTCATACCCCGGTTTCCTAAGGCTGGAGATTTTTCACAATGCATCACAACCTCAACTTTTCAAAAAGAAAATGAGCCTTACAGGGGAAAATAGCCATAGGAAATACAGTCTAGGAGTAGATTTTAATTTTTTTTTTCCCTAGAATGTGGATAACATTCTCCATGGGAAAAAAAAAAAAAAAAAAAAAAGATAAGTTACATTCAATTGTTTGCTAAAGAATTTCCAAAGAAAAAATTATAAGCTATTCTACCACCAGCTTTTTTGTCACCTGAAGGGTCCTGTGTGTCCTAAGCCAAGCCTATAAGCAACCAGGGAATCACAGGCATTCTTGAGAAAGATGATATCATAATTACTGGAATTCTTTACCATTTTGATCTCAGTTTTCTGAATGGGACGTACTGTAGTCTTTCATAGGTACAGCCACAACTAAATAAATTTGTTCACAATACAGGGGAACTGCAGTCTTGCAACATGAACAGTTTGTGCTGATCCATTTCCAAATATTGGTTATTCATAACAAAGTTTTGAAGCCTGCTGAAAGAGAAGAAAAAGCTTCATTCAAAAGCTTTTAAAGTTAACTGGTTTGTGTTGGGAAAAACCTTGCAAATATCAGCTCAATTCTGCCTGTGTACTGTATAATTACGGTCTCTTCTCCATCCCCTATGATTAATATAATTAGCATCTGGATATTTTCTTGTTGCTTTTATTAGTATTATTAAACAAAATAATCCTCAGAGCCAGTATTCCAAAACTGATTTAAGAACATTAAACAGCACTTGTGACCATTAAGGACTGATCTGGATGATATTACGGGGCTCATATTTGTTATCACTGTATGAAAGTTATTATAGTAATAAAGCCACATAGTTTTCCAAGTGATTCCATTTAATCTCAGCAAAAACAAATAACTTGTCTTGCAGAGTACTTTACATTATTAATCCACTGCCAATGGAAAGCCAGAAAAAATGTAACAGTTGTTCTACATTTACTCCCTTGTGCAGACTGATCTGAACTCTCTGCTTGGAAAACTGGCAGCCAGCGAGCCCCAGCAGGCCTGAGGGTGACTTTGAAGGCAGACAGGTGCTCAGAGCATTTAAGAGCACTCTCCTAAAAAGAGATGATGTTTATAACTCTGCATTGTGAACTGGGACAACAGTTCAATGCCTGGATGCAAGCAGTGCCAAGGATAAACAACAAGGTGGTACAATTTCACAAATACCATTATTCTCATTTTAAAGGCAGAGAAACTGAGGCACAGCTTCTTACAACCTTGGTCTTGTATTTTGTAGCAAGTCTGAACTACAATAGGAGCTTTCTACACTCAAAAAATGAAGTTCTGTGTCCAGCACAGTGATATGTGGATTACATACCAGGACATGATAACAAAGTAATTTTATCATTATCATACAGCATGTCCCAAGCTGTATACTTACTTGTGCTCCTTTAAAGTGGGCAGAAGAAGAAACAGGACCACCTGGACCTCCTAGAAATTCTTTTGTGCCCCAGGATAGTTCATATTTACGGATCCATATGCCAGAATTGTTCTATACCATACTGTTTATAACTTGGGATTCACTGTCTAGTGCAGTGTTGATCACTTGTCTGATAAACATACCTGTAGTTCAATGGGGAGAATTGTATCATATAAATAGACCTAAAGCTTGCTGTATTATTATTATCTATGTTTAATCCAAGATGATGTTTTGGCATTAGTGTGCTTGGAAGGAAGTGCCTTTAAAAGACTCCTCACCTATTATTAGATGAAAAGAGTTTTAAAGAAAAGACTTGTTTTGTTTCTGAGCCAAAGCCTATGGGCAGCTATAGCCTCATTTGAGCTGATGAATAATTTGAACTATAGAATTTTGCACAGCTTTGCATTTGAGATAAACTATGCCTTTCACATTGCATGAAAGCATGACGCTGATTTTTCAGTCACCCATACTGTTCATTATGTACAAGGACAGAGCAAGATTCTCTCTGAAGACTGTCCCCAAAGAGCTTCTGAAGGAAGAAAGATTTTGAGAAGCAGCACTATTTCTGGGCAGAAGTTACTTGCTTCAAGGTCATGTGTCACCTCAGTGGCAGAGACAACACGGGAGCATTAAAACTTTCTCCCCAGTCCCTCATTCTAACCATGGTACCATTGTCCCAAATTTCTGCAAGTCTGTTGGCCCCTGTCTGTCACAAATATTTTCATCCTTTTATGAACTGATATCTCATTCCTACACTAATAAGCATGGTTGGAGTAGAGTTTGTAATTGAAATTTATGACTTGTGTACCCTATTTTAACACTTTTCCAAAGACTCATTAAATCTCTTTTATGTGTATTTTTCCCTGCCTCATACTTTCATTAACTGCAAAAAAGAGAATAAAGTCCCATTTACAACACCACTGCAGCCATGCAGGGTCCTTGCTTGACTGATGTTCTTCTAATGAATTATATGTATTGTAAACAAGTACTGCAAACTAGCCCAAGGTCTTCTCCATTAATTTTTCATTAATGAAATGCACCACTTAGCTTGTTTGACACTTAAGTGATTCCCATAAATTTAAAATAGAGGTCACCATAAGGAAAGCATTTGAAAGTGTCATTGAGGGAACAAGCTAATGAACTATTCACCCTTCCCCAAATGCTTTTAAATTCACAGACTAGTCAGTTGTAAAATTTGAAAACCAGTAATATTTTAATTCTTAAAGTAGCTGCCAAGATTTAATGAAAAAATAAATACTCTAATAAGTGAGCTTTTTGCTCAGGGGCTTTTTTTTTCCTCTTCTGTTTCTGCTTTTCTCTCCTTTTACATTCTATGGCAGGGAAGTTCTTATGCCTTATTTAGCTTACTATATCATGAAAAAAAGAATACCTATATAAGTTTTTGTGGGATTAACCCATGACACCCCGTTTCATTTGATTGCAATTGATGTTGGGGAATATAAGGCCATGTTAATAGACAATCTCTCTTCCATGTTCCAGACAGAGGAAAGCTCAGTCACAATCTTTTGAGGCTACCTTCTGCCAGGAAAATTCTGCAATACAAGCCTTGATCCAGCCATCATTTTTGGGTAGTCAGCAAGGTAAATGCTGAACAACAGTTTATCCTAGCTGTATCAGGCAGTTCACTTCATGATTTAGTTACAACTCTACAACAATTAAGTAACAGAGCTGGATTTCATCCTCCCTGGGCCTGAAAATGAAGCTGAGGCATTGGTATCTCCCTCCAGACCAACATCTGTCTGCACCACCACCACCAGCAACAAAAAGGAAGAAGAAAGGAAGGAGAGCACCCCAAGAAACCAGAAACTCTTTTTTGGGGCAGAACAAATCCCACCTATCCTGAAAGCCTGTCTGTTTATCAAGGCTCTAGATGACTTCACTTGTTGTGAAGTTTGGTGTGTCAGAGTACAGCCAGCCTACGGGCAGTCTAAAGCGCCTCTGAGGCGAGCTCTGCGCACCGAAGTCTGCTTTGCTGCGACGATGCTACGCTCCCAGCAACTCAGTGCCGCAGTGACTGTGCAGAGGTCTCCCCCCAGCAGGCAGAAAGGAGGATTTCACTGAGCTGTTTCCTGTTTCCACTGAGGATCTGGCTTTGGCACAAAGTATATATGACGGAGGAGGCCAAAAGTAACATGGTCCTCCTTGTGGGTTTTCTAAACAAAATACCAACACAACTAAATAAAGAAACATAGATTAGATTAGATTAGAATAGTTCCATTGGAAGGGACCTACCCTGTCCATAAATCAATGTTACCTAATGTCAAGTCTGAACCTCCCCTGGTGCAGCTTTGAACCATTCCCACACGTCCTGTCACTGGATCCCAGGGAGAAGAGATCAGCACCTCCCGCTCCACTTGCCCTCTGCAGGAAGCCTTAGAGAGCAATGAGGTCACTCCTCAGTCTCCTTTTCTCCACACTAGACAAACCCAAAGTCCTCAGCCACTCACTCCCCACAGGACATGCCTTCCAGTTCTTCCATCAGCTTTGTTGCCCTCCTCTGGATGCATTCAAGGACCTTCACATCCTTCTTAAATGGTGGGGCCCAAAATTGCACACAGTACTCAAGGTGAGGCCACATCAACAGTAAATACAGTGGGATAATCACCTCTTCTGACCACCTGGTTATACTGTGCTTGATGCATCCCAGAATGCGGTTTGACCATTTGGCTGCCAGTCTTATAAATGAAAGAAGCTAAAGGAACATAGTAAGCTGATCTCTAATGTTGTCCAACACTAAAAATTGCTAAAGAAAGTGCAAAAATTAATACTTTACTAAGAATAGCACTTATAAAGTGGGCATTTTTTCCGAAAATTTGGCAATGATAAGTTCACAATGTGAACAGAGATCTGTGGTGTCCTTTATATTGCCTTGTATAGCTACTGGATTTAAGAGGTACTGAATTGTTGGAAGCATTCCTTATCAAAAGCTGTGAAATCAACATCTTAAAACACTTGAAAGATGATGTACTGTGGATCATATCCTAATTTGTGCAAATAATAATGTTACCTTAAGCATCCCAATAAAGTACAGCATACAAAAAAAACCTAGACTACTTTCTTTGCTTTTCTTACTATTCACAAATTCTTCAATCCCTACGCAAAATTTGTGTTTTGTATTGCTGCTGAGCATTGGTCATTTTTTCTCATCTTGCACCTCCGAGAATTCTATATTGTTGCACATTTTAATTAATGGTAGTGAGATTTAAGAATACCGAGAATAGTTTGTAAGGTGTATGAGATAAAACATGACCTATAAATGAAGGAAAGAAGTTTCGATGAACACTTATCCAATTCTGATCCACTTCATGTGGTTTACTTCAGGTTTATTTGCAAGCATTGCAGTCCAAACATGGTTAATATATTATCCCTTACAATTCAGAACTGCTCCCCTCTTTTTAGATGTGTGAAATACTGAGAGGTAAGAAAGCTCAGAAAACAAATCTGCTCTCATTCATACTTAAGTTTTCAAGATATCTTGTCATCTTTAGCAAACATAACACTATCCAAAGGCAGAGATCATTAGGAACGAAAAAGGAATGTTTCAAGAAATTTGTGCATACAAGAAGAGTCACGGGCACAAAAAGTGATGACATTGCTTTTGCCACAAGAGTAAGATAGGAAAAGTGCAGTCAGCTTTCTGGGGAGGCATAAATTCAATCTAACAGCGAAGTCTGAAATATGAGGGCAAGACAGTATACAAAGAAATACAGTAGAAATGATTGCCTCTCACATTGAGTTGTAACAAATGAATCTAGCTTAGGCCATTTGTAAAAAATAATTGAAATACAGTAAAATCATGGCTAACTTCAGTGGCCTACACAAAAGCAGCTCCCTGGTCATAGCTCAATTTCTTTGGACAGGTGTTCACCAGCACAGAAATGCCATGACTGTGACTGCTAATTAGCTTTCTTTCCAACAATCTCAGAAGGTCCTGAAATAAATGCAAAGATCTCCAATCAAAGCCTACCTTCAACGCTTCAATGCAGGATTGAGGCTTACTGATGACATGGATAATGGTAACATGGCTTTGCTCATGCTGTCTTTCTTCTAGGGTTAATAAATGAAAGTGTTCATAGCCCTGAGGGGCATTATTGCACCAGCAATAAATTCTAAATGCTGTGTAGAGGTGGTAATGAATATTATGCTTTTCATTCTCACTGTAGGTACAGAGCAGGACAGTGGAGGCTAATCATCACTACCATCATCATCTGCGAGCAGCCCATTGCCCTGTATGAAAGGAGCAGGTAGGTCTTGGCCTTCCTGAGGGTTGAACAGGTGCCTCCATAAAAAAAAAAGTCCACAGCCAGAGGCAGCACTAATTGGTTCCCTTGGTGGCCCTTTTAGCAAAGAGACCAGCTAATGAGCAGGATCAAAATACAGCTGCCTGCTAAGGCCTAGGTATGAACAACAGACATGGAGCATATAGAAACAGCTTGCCCTGCTACTTTCTGTACCGAGTCTACTCTGATTATAAACAAATGACTCTCTAGGGCTCCCCTCATTGGCATGAGAGGATTCAAAACTGAAACCACTCAATAACAAGACTGGAGAAAAGGTATGTGCCTCTCATCATTGCAGCCAGGTTGCTGCATGTCAACACTGTGAAAACTTAGAAATATCAGTGTGCATTTATGGGATGTCCCATTCAGTGTTAGTCTCTGCAGAGAGGAGAGAATCATAGAATCATAGATTCATAGAAAGGTCTGGGTTGGAAGGGACCCCAAGGATCATAGAGTTCCAACCCCCCTGCCATAGGCAGGGACACCAACCTCCAGGCCTGGACCTACACGAGGTTGGCCAAGGCCCCGTCCAACCTGGCCTTGAACACCTCCAGGCATGGGGCATGAGAGCCATCAGTAGGCAGTCAAACAGACTGATGATTTTTCTGTCTCTTGAGGTTAGTAGGTATGGAAGTGGTGATGCTCCGGTATGCAGAAATAAAGATGGAAAAGCTTGTCTTAAGTTGCACCTTAATGCAAATGGGGATATAAACAAGTAATACTGCATATTTTAGGTACATATTCTGTCTCTATCCATTTACCTCAGAGTTTTATATTACATCTTTCACCACTGTATGAATGCCTGTTTACATTATTCTAAATCTATAACACTTAAAAGCATCATTACCTTGGGAAAACATGCAATACAAACCACAGTATTTCCTCTCACAGCTCACTGCACAGACTTAAGGAGAGACGTCTCTTGATGAATGCTTCATCTTACTTCATTTAAAGTTAATGAGATTCAGTCTGCATATTTGACAGAAGACTACAGAGCAACAGGTGACTTCGGCAAATGCTACTGGCATATGAAACCTTGCATATTAGGTCTCTAACAAAGTGCGCACAGCCTGCTAGAATTAAAGATGGCTGCCATATGATCCAAGTTAGGCAATTTTCATACTGAGTGGCAGTATCTTCAGTCAGACTAACGAATACAGTAGAAAACAGCTGGCAAGTTTTTGGTACACAAGTCTTCCCCTTGGGTTGTTTGCTATCTTCACGTTCTTCACCATTGTGTTTGTAACATAGCAATCACTATGTACTAAAGTGCTTCGTGGGGTTTCACCAGCTTTTGCATTCATGTCCCCTACAACACACCAACTCAAGACATATGACAAAAGAAAACCAGACACTCTGTGCTTCATCTTCCCCCACCTCCCCAGCCCAAATGGGATATATATTAACAGGGATGGGTTATGCTGGTAATGCAGAAAACCAGTTTAAAGGTCACGTGTTCAGAAGTTATTTTTAAAGCAGGTCTTAAGTAAGACTTGAGTAGCTGCTTCGCACAGAAGTGAATTTGCTCTATGAGAAGCTTGTGGAGCTTGTATACTGTTCCAACTGTTCATTTGTGAAGAAAGAACTTTCATCTTCAAGGCATTTAATTCAACATCCTTCTGCCAATTTCTAACTCACCACCACCAAAAGATATATATTCTGTATTAAAAAGAGAGGACTGTACCCCATAGATTTGGGAACAATGGAGAGGAGCTGAAAGGTAGTGCATCCCCCAGTATCACCTTGAAGATAAAGAATAAGGTGTATGCTATGGAACTTCTCACACTGGAATGAGCACCCACTTGCATGTTATAGTGGATCATGCATCAAAGCAGCTGACAATGCCTGTGAAAGCTAGAGGGATTACCCTTAGTACTTGAAAGCAATAAAACTAGGCTGACTACAAAGAAGGGAAAAAGCACTGACAGAGCTGAGAGGTAAGATCTGAGTCTAAACATAAAAAGCTTTAGCCTACAGACTTGATTGAAACAAGCCTCTCCCTCAGTAAGGTACAAAAGGCAGCCAACAATAAGCACTTTACTGGAAGGAGAGCCAGCATATACATTTTAATGAAATTCAATTCATTCTGTAATTGGGTCACATCAGTAAAAATATATGCAAATGTATGGGCTTACAAGAAGTTTAGCAGTTATGAATGCCTAAAATCATTTGTGAAAAGCAATGGGTTTGTATTCTCACCCCAAACCCCTGTCCTGTCATTACTCAACCCCACATATGCCCTGCTGAGGTCTGATATCAAGTACGCACAGCACACATGCGCAGAAAGCAGGATGCGGCTCAAGACTTGTTTTTCTTTGAGCTGCCTGCATTGATTGGAGGAGCTGAGGACATAAACTCTTAATTAAAAAGGTAGCAAAGTGAGTACTTGAGAAATTAGTGCTTTGGTGGGTTGATGGCATTCAGTAGAAAACCCACTGGAAAGCAAGGGATGATGTGGGTTTTCATTCCAATAACAGGGCACTGTAGAAAGACGCCCCACTCCCATCACCTTTTTACAATGAGAAAGAAATCATTCAAAGCCCTTTCAAAAGAATTTTTTTTTTTTTAACAACCAGATAGGAAGCCATTTTCTCTAAAGACTTTGGAATCTAGGTCTCAATAAAGCAGAAAGTGTTTTCCTAGATGACTGAATTACTTACAAAAATGTTGTGTGTTAATTTAACAGGATTAAAAGCATTTAATGTCAAATTCTCCTCCTCTGCCATGCTTGCAAATAGGAGCTGAACTCCATGTTTGAATTTATTCCACCAGAGACCACTACTTCTTGGAAGGTTCTAGTGTTTTCATTAGCACACTGCTTTCCTATCAGTCTAACCATTTCTAACAAGCCCACCAAGCCTGGATCAAGCAGCTGAGTAAGGAAGGATAACACTCCCTGCTGAGGAACTTGCAGCAGTATGAGGCCGTCGAACTCTGCGTGAGGGTGGCTTGGCCAGCCTCCTCTCTGCATGCCTCCAGCACATGCCAGGGAAGTTAGACCAAATCAAGTTCCAGTGTGGACACTGTGCAGGTGCCCTTTACCCCCATGACTATTCTTATGCCCAAATGAATAACTGCATTTACCCTAGAGAGTCAAGCACTAAACTAGGATCAAGATCTGGATTCTACCCTGGGCTACATCACTGCCCTCCTAGATGTCAAATCGCTTCAGTGACACTTGGTCCGTGCCTGTACAAACACAGTAATGATGCTGACTTCCCTTCTAAAACTGCTCTAAAAACTACTCAGGAAATGAACTCTAAGACATAAATATTGCCATGCTTGAAGAGAACAACTCATATGCAGAGGCAAGCCAGAAGTTTCCAGCAGCAAGCTCAGTAAAATCACTATTAACAATGGTATAAATGCTCCACATTCGAGGACTCTGCTACTTTTGATACTGTCAGTTAGTATCAGGCAACTTAAGGATATAAACACTCAAAGTTATAGTGTAATGAATGACAGAAAGTTTTCAGATACATTTAAATATATTGATAGATACATATATAGCCTTATACATTTAACAGCAAAACTAGCTGTAATCTTGATGCACGTGCATACACAGCCTTTCCTATGCCTCCAATTCTATTTCAGTGATTTTTCCTGAAGATGCACAGGATATTCTGAATATGGGAGGGGAGGGAATTGTATTTCCAGAATGAGAAGTATCCTTCCAATACATTATTTGTAATACACCCAGAAATAAACTCTTACCAATTATAATGTTTGTTCATGACATAGTTGAAAATTACTTACATAGTAATAATAGTACATAGTAAAATACATAGTAAAAATACACAGCAGTTGTCAACAACTTTCTCTTGAAAGGTATGCCTGTGCAGTTCTGGTAACCCTTCTCCTGTGACCTTCCAATCAAGATCCATGAAGGGGGTCTCAGGAAGGACCCTGCAAGCAATCTCAGTGTATTTAAATGTTAGAAACAAGAAGTCAAAGACCCATTTTTGTGGAATTAGCTTACAGTGTACTTCAAATTAATACAAATTTAGTAGCCCATGCAGAGTCTACACTGCTAGGGACAGTTTGAACTAAACAGGTCATTTAACTTTCTATTTTTATTTGGCTGTCTTAGTTCTTTTATTCTGTATTTATACATGTGCCCATCCAACTTCCCAACATGACTGAGTTCAGAAACATCAAAATTTAACATGAAAAGCTGAATCTCAACTATTTGCTTTGTAAAGAAAAAATCTCCTGGGGATTCTCTATGAGTTTTCCAATGCCAATTCAAGAGAAATTAAGTTCCCCTAATATTGTTAGGGTCCATATATATTTCAAGAGCCACCTCCATTAGCTCAGTGAGGGGGGTGGGGGGGGAAGTTTAATCACAACTGGTATTCCTTTGTGAGCTTCCCCTCAGGGGACTCAGGTTAAGAAAATTAAATACTAGAGACCTGAAAAGGGCATGGAGAGCCAGATCCCCAAGAACTTTTCTTTCTACCATTCCCTGGACTTCAGAGGAGCCAGTTCCCTCCAGCTGCAGTCATTCTTCTTAAAGCAAGATTAGTCCTGCTGCTGCATCTACAACACGTTCGCAGAAGCGGATGACAGAGGATTGGTAGCATCCTTCTGTACTGCTAATGTGAAATGAGTTCTGTGATGCATTACTCTGCGTTCATTCCTCAATCGTACAATATGAACTTCACTAAATCACAGTAATATTTTTTTATCCCAAACCTGCAGTTTAAATAAATATTTACTTCGCTATGAACTGTATGACTGTAAAACATATTTTCCACTGTTCCAGCAGAGTGACATCCAAGTAGGGCCTTGGGGTTGTGCTCCTTGCTCTAGCTCTGACTTGCTGTGTCACTGGGGACTAATCATTTAACATTTCTGTGCCGATGTTTAACGTCAATGTAAAATGAACTGATATTATAAACTCACCTGAAATGTTTCCATCCCAGGAGTGTTGTAAGGCTTAATTAATTAGTGTCGGTGAAGCACTTTAAGCTCATCATGTGAAAGGCCCAGTATATACTGAGGTAATCTGATTGCTTATTGTGTTTATTAATACTTCACAGCACCAGAAACCCATTTAAAAAAAATATTTTTCATGTATTTTAGAATCCTATTAGGGAGAATTATCATAGGGAAATCTATGAATGTAAGGCTAATTCACACTCTTCCTTTCAGACCTCTGTCTCAGCTCTGGAAGACCTCCTTCTACTGATGGGCTCCCTGGCTGGCTCTCCCGGATCCTGTGGGCACCTAAAAACCTCTAGTATTTGAGTCTGAATGGAGTCAAGGGGCTGCCTATGGCCAAATCTCAAGGGAAGCACTTAGAAAGGTGTTAACCACCAGGGCTTTTATAAGTTTGAGGGCACCTTTTTTTTTCCAGAAAGACAGATGCTTTGAATTCACAGACTTGCATGTGAGGATATTGAGGTGGACTGCTGCAGCATGTACCACTCAGACATTCCAAGGGATTAAGAAAAAAAAACAAAACAAAACAAAACAAAACCACAAAAGTTGTTATTGCTAGAGAAAACAATCTTTCATGGACTTTCATGAATGCAGATGCATTCAGTGGTCTTAAAAACATCATTTTTCACCAACAGGGCAGTCAAGCAGTGCAAGATTTCCCTGAAATGTTCTTCAGTGTCTGTCCATGGCAGTTTTCAAGACCAGACTGGAAAAAAGCCCTGAGAAACCTGGTCTGACTTCTTGCTCAAGCTCCATGTGTATCCCTTCTCCATGTTTATACGTTCCCTTATGCCAGTCCTGTAACTCTCTATCATCTGCCTCACAAGGGACCTGAAACCTCCTGAAACCTTGAGCTTACTGCTCAGTCACTGTAGTTAACATCACTTTTTGGCTCCGGACTGGCAGAGGTGTTCTGGACTCCCCACCAGAGGATGTTTTCATAACTTCACAGAAAAATTCCACAGCACATTTTTATAAATCACTACAAAAACTCTACCAGAATTTATAAGAGGTTCATAGGCTTCCTCAAGTCATCTCAGCCCTATCATAATGTCTTCAGATAGTAGATACAGAAACTTCCTTTATTGAGCTTTCTGTTCCCTAATCTGTTCTACGGATCATATAATTTTACTCAGTGCAGTAAACAAACTTAAAAGAACAAAGAATATTAAAGCACATAAAATTAGGTCATAAACTATGGAGCACCACAATGGCAGGTTGCAGTTCTATTCACTGAAGAATCAGAGATTTAAACATGTAATAATTCTGTTATGTAGTATATATTGATTTAAAAAATGTTTCACGCAGACCAGTTGCCTGCAATCATTAAATATTCACCAGACACCTGTAGATATATTCCAGAACTACAGAAAACTTTAAGGAGTTTATGAATTTTTACAAAAATCGTAATATGTACAATACTACTTTTTCTCTAAGCAACGTCACTGTATTAAGACAGTGCAACCATTTAAGAAAAAGACAACAGCACCCAAGAAGAAAAAACTAAGCTGAAATTTTAGCCGTTGCAACTAAGCAAAAAAGTTTGATCTCACAAGTAAGGAGTCATAGAGCATCTCAATGACTTTGTTGTTTTAATTTGGAGGAAATGAGAATCCAAATGTGAGCATGTGTTTATTCCAGAGTAATCAGGTCAGAGCAGATTTGGAAAAAGTGAAAAACCACTTGGAACAGCGTATCACCACTGCATGTATTTCACCTAAAATTGATATGACTTTGCTCCGACAAGTTAATGTGT
>KL283251.1:1072-15390 GCA_000699545.1 Podiceps cristatus | reverse complement strand
TATATATATTAACATAGTAGTTAATATAAAACTTTTTATAAAAATTGGATTCTCAGTGATTTCAGTGGAGCAAGATTCTCCAGAAAGTATCAAATTTTTCTATAGTAATAATAAAAAAAAATTTTTTTGACCAGCATACTTCACTCTAGTGGCAATTTATAAATAGTGCACTCTAAAAATCTTATTAGAAAAGGACAGTAGTATATTTTCAGTCTAGATAAGATAGTAGTGCCTGTATAATTTTTAGTCTTCAGTTGATGAATTTTCAGTGAAAAATGAAATTTTCTTTTTAAATAAGCCTGTTCTATAATGTGTGCATTGCTGCCACTTGGGATGCTACTAACTCTGTATTTGCACTGCTAAAAGTAGTTGTATTTATTTTTACTTCTAGAGTTCAGGAAAAAAGGCAGTTGAGAAAAACTAAAGCCTTTGCTGAAAATATTAATCTCTTCTCAGTCAAGAGTGGCCATCTTGAAAACAGTGTTTGAGCAGTTTGGGTACCACTGTTGTGAAAGTTATGTCTCACAGGTTGCAGTGGGCTCGCTGGTGAAAGTAGATATTTCAGCTTGGGGAGCAAGCAAGGTTCTTTCTGCTGCTAGCTTGAGGGAGTTAACCCAACTAAGTCATCCTTGGAACCAGCTGCGTGGCCGTCCCACTCCCACAACAGTCTTGAGCCTTATGGAAAGGCGTTGTTTTCTCTTGAACAGCATCTGTCATCTCCTGCAGTATGCACCGTGAGGTTCTTGAGTATACACAATTTTTAGATTTCAGTTCTTAAAATTGGGAGGGCTGCCTGCCATTTAAAACAGATTGTCAGACAGATCCTACTTTACAAGGCAGATCTAGAGTAGTGTGGAAACCTGAAGGCCATTGGGGAAACTGAAGAAAAGACTGAACTGAAACGTAAAAGTTTCAACTTCCTCCTGATCCTTTATTTTTATACCAGTTCAAATATTGAAACACAGTGAAACATTACTGGTTTAGAAGCACTCACTGAAGACCTTTCATGAAAGTTCAAGAGTTGTTAGCATGAAGAACAGCATCTAACCAGAAGCCTGGATTTGCTTGTCATATCTTGTTACATTTTTCTTAGCATGTTTCTATACAGAAAGGTAGGCAAAAGCTCCCTTCTGGCAAGGCATGGTGGTAGGCAATGGAAAAAATAAGATCCTGGGTGATATCTAGGGGATGTGGTAGGTAGGTAACTAAGCCTATTGTGGAAAAGTAGGGAATGCAGGCCACAAATCTGTAGGAACCCATGCTTCCTGATGTTTCCAGCTCTTGGTACACCTAGTGTGTTTGTATATGCTTATTTACATTTATAAAATAATGATATATATGAAGAATATACATATGAAAAATGAAGTGACAATTTGGTTTACTGTCACAGGAAAGCTTAGGTAGAGGAGAGTATAGAAAGCAGTCACACTGAGTGCATGCATAACCTGCAACACGAACACAAAAAGGAGCTAACCACTACTTTTTGTTTTAGCAAATAGTTAGCCAGAATTCTGAAGTTCAATTTGGATAAAGTATTTGAAATACTATTACAGTAAACAATGTCAATTATTATATAATAATTACTAAATAAAGTTAGTACTTATGTTGAACCTTCAAAGTTTAATACTTGGCTACTGGTTGTCGTTTACTATGTATTCTTGTAGTAACTGGGTAAAAAGGAGTACTTGGGGAAAACAAACTTTTCTGGGAAATGAGGCTGACCACAACTTTTTCCTGTTGTTCCTGTGAGCAACTAAGAGTAAATACTGTCCAAACCATCTTGTCCCTGTAGTATACTATAGTTTACAGTGTAGAAGTTCAATTTTTAGAGCTCATAAATTGTTTAGTACATGCTGTTAATTATCAGCCAGTGTGAATCACTGAAGTCATAACCTGACTCCTAAATGAGTTTCCCATAAATCTGTTCTATTCATTAGAGGTCAAATTGTTAACCACTAAGAAGGAATATCAATGCTGCGTATTATTCTGTAAGGATATAATTATAATTAAAAAAATGAACCCCAAAAAACAACAACAAAACCCCTCTTCCTTTCCTCTGCTCTAGATATTTTAAGTTTGGAGTTCTAAACTCTAGAGTAGCTACTATTTCTTAACAAGATGTCATGATACTAGGAGAACAAATGGAAAAAAAAAAAAAAAACCAACCTTGCAAAATAATTATGGACAAAAGGGTGTTTCTTATCATCTTGTGCATCTATGGAGTATAGATCTCACAGTCCATGCATTTGTTTTGAAAAGCTTGAGCAAACCTTTTTCCAAGTGCGTTATGCATTAAAGGAGATAGTGCTATGGACAAACTTCGTCCTTGGAAGGGAACAATAGGAGAAATATCAACATTCAGATACTCTGAAGATCTGTTCTTGCATCTTCATAATTCAAAGCAAACCAACTTTTCTTCTAGTTTATAATGGTTGAATGATTAGAAAAAGCCGTTATTCCCATGTACCTTTTGGTGCTGGGTAGCTGGAAAAGATGACGCATTCTTTGAAGCTGATAGTCTAGAACAAACAGTGTCATATATATATATTTTTAACAGATAACAAACACAATGAGGAGTTAATGAATTCTCATATCCAATATGGTCATGAGTGTAAAGTTGAAACTCATTTAGAATATTTTAAATTAGAACATTTCTTCTGTGTACACAATAAGGTCACATAAATTTGAGGAAAGCTGCTGGGAAAATCAAATTATGACCTAGAAATGTAATATAAACATAGTCTGAAACTAAATCATATACCTCATATATACCATATTTTTGGGAAGTTATATTTATGAGCTATCAATAAGAAATAGAATACAACGGAACTTTTAGGAGCAATTTTAATTTATTATCACTTGCAATATGTATTTACCATAAACATGCAGGTTGTCTTTGGAAAAGTATTGATTCAGACAGATTTAAATTTTTACTTCTGAGCCTTTCTTCCAAGGTTGTTTCCTTTAATATCTGTATATACTTATTGCTTCTTGGATACAACATCCTCATTGTATCCATTTCTCAAGCTCTGAAATAACATGGTCCTTGGTAAAAGAGTGGAAATATATAATATCATATCAGGCAAAAAACCCCATGTGCAGAAATTGTACTTCTGTTATTTAGACCTCCACCAAACAGTGTCATTGAGGTCAGAGCTTTAAATAAATTCTTAATGGTATAACATAATATATTTCTAACATACAGCACCCTACAGAGGCTATGTCAGTCTTCATTTCTGCAAGATTGTCTATATTTGGGTTATTTTAAGATTTCTTTCTATAACAGGGCTGATTTGGTTTGAGCCACACAAATGAATTGTTAGACAGTCTCATTTTACTGACAGGTATGACAGTAACTGTATAAAATGTTTATTATACCATATGTTCATGTGTCTTACTCCAAAATTCATCAAATTCACTGGAAAGCCATCAGTTGACTTCAAACAGGCTTTTAAATAATGCCCCCAGATAAGCATGCCCACTTTGTATCCTATGTCTTCTCAATTTTGAATTGTAATCTTTTACTGCTGTCATGGGCTGAATGTGCAGTTCTGAGATTTCAGAGCTTTTTCACCAGACTCTTCTCTTCAAGATTTTTAGATGATTTTAATCTTCCAACACCAAAGGATCAGATGCTTTCTCTCAAATTTGAACTGTGCTCTTTGGGAGAAGAGGAATAACTCACAATTTCTGATTCTTGAATACAGTGGGGGAAGAACTGAGTGTTTCGAGATTCTGCCTCTTTCTTATTAAAGAAGAAAAAAATAGGGTTGAGAGGAGTATAAAACTCAATTGTTAACCTTATTGAGGTAACTGTGAGTGCTGTTGAGGAAGCAAATTATATATTAACCAGTGTTTAATCCATTATTTAATTTAATTAATTATTTAATTATTGATATCCTTAATCAATACCTGACTTGTATTTTTTTCTCAGTCTTATTTCCAAGATCTTACTCTTGCTGTTGTCTTAAGTAATTGTTTGTCCATATAGAAAGTTATGGCAAGTGGAACAAAACACTAGTTCAAGGAAATTGATTTATGTGACCAGATCTTGCTCAGCTAGATTGTGGCCCTTTGTGCTTAGAGTTGTCTAAGGTGCTTACTTATCCTATTTCCTACCTTCAGAATGTTGAAAGGTATCTTTGCTAATTTCACCTGCTCCTCTACAAAGATGAGTACCTTAAAAAAACATTACAATATTGCATTTTAAATGGTCATCCTATAAACACAGTGCTGCTGATCATCCAAACTTTATTTGAGAATAAGATGAAGATTTCCCAAGTGCTTTTTTGGGAGTGTGGTTAGTGGTACTGCTACTGAACTGCTGCAATAGATTTGCCAGAACTGTACAGAGTCCTGCAAATAAACTGAACAGAGTGCTCAGCTCAATGAACAAACTTTTGTAGTCAGGAGTGGCTGCCTTTAACATACAAAGATGTTTCAAGAGTCAAAACTTCTCTGTGAAACTGCAATATTGCTATATCAAGGTCTCAGAAATATATGGTTTCTTCAATTTGCTTTCAAATATTTCATTGCTTTGAAAGGGCTGCAGGGAAAAAAAATCGGTCAGTAAAAGGGACAGTGTTAGACGTGCTGTTAATTTCCTTTCTTCCAAGGTTTCAAACAGAAAATGCAAATTTAGGCAAGATGCCAACATACACAAGATTACAAGTATTTGTATGCTTTGTACTATGTCTATTTTAACACTGAGATTTGTCTGTATCTGCAATCTTTTTTTTTTTTTTTTTCCCTCTAAGTTGGTTGTATGACAACATTTTACTCTTCTACCACAGTTCACTTCAAATTTTCTGAGTTTCTGTTGAAGATTCTAAAGGCCCAGCTCCAGTCTCAAAAAAACACTTTTCAGCTGAATTCTTACACCCTGAGGAAAATATCTCTGTATTTTGCTTTAGGCTTTTTTAGCCATCAATTGCAGGTCTTTTACAAAAGATGCTCCAAGGCCATCTTTAACCTCTTTCTCCTTTTACTCTCCAGCTGCTGCACAGCAGGTAAGGGATTTTTAAATACATGCTAGTATCTGTGGAAAAGTAATTCCTGACGAGTAACTGCCTTTATGCATTCCATTTCAGTTCACAAAAATGGCTTGCAGTATTTGTCATACATTTCAGTATCGACAATTATTGGTTTTCTAATCCATTTTTGAAAGTGACTATTCAACTAGATTGGTCATTTATATTGCATGTTGTATTTTTTTATTCCAATTAAAAATAAGATAACAATATGAAATTTTCAGAGCAAGCAACTCCATATTTACAGTTTGAACATTTTTCTAGCACATCCAAAAATATTCCTCCTATATGTATTCACTGGAGTTTTTGTAGGAAATGAATACTGGAGTCAGAAACAAAAATGAAGTGAATGTTTAAAACTTCACAAGTATTTTATATTATCTGTTCTGATCTACCTCTATAGCAACTTCTGCACCACAAAGCAAACAGTGTTTCTCAGAGGAAAAGAAATCCAAGGAAGCTGGTGCAAGAAGTCTGTTGTGTGAGCTAGTAAGTGTAGAAATACATGTTTACTACTATGTTAGTAGTAGGATCCTAGCTCCCGTCTTGCAATAATTTGTGATATTCCTAAATGTTTACCTTCAGAAGTCATTAAATGGCTATAAATCATAGCTCCCTTTCCAGGTAAATATCTGGCTGCCAGGGCTGCAGAGAAGAGCGTGAAACACGAACCCAAGCATACCCTGAAGTTAAACAAACAAACAAACAAACTCTTAAAAACAGGTGAAGAAGAAAGATAAAAGAACAAAAAAAATTGAATTTCCACAGTGTTTAAAACATGTTTTTTCAGGTTCTACTTGTTTTGTGAGTAAAGGGTTTATTACTATTGCTTATATTTGTATGTGGATTACTATAGCAGTTTTTAACTCTGTAAAAATTGGTCATCTGACTTCCTATGGGATGCTGCTGGATCCCACTATTAGCAAGTGATCTTGTATTGGAGATATAGATTGGACATTGAAAAGCATTAAAGGGATTGGAACTCAGTGTTCACATAATCTAAGCTCGACCAAGTGCAGTTGCTCTGTATCTGTTGCACATCTTGCTTTCTTAAAATTAATTTTAAAACATGTATTTCTTTCAGCGCTGTCTCTTGCTGTTCCTCAGAGACATTTATCTCTCCTTTGTCGCATTTTGTTCCTTATACACAAGAAACATATGTTTAAACCTCAATCCTTTCATTTCTGTATTTTTGTCTTATTGCGTTTAAAATTCCTGCAAACCACAGCCTATGACTTATCTGTTCCTCAAGGACTGTGTTATTTTCATACCTTCAAGTATTCCTGCTCTTCCTTCACATTTTCATCATCACTTCCCTAAAGTGCTTGCTGTGGGCAAGCGCATAGTCCGGGAACACACAAAACCCTTGAGAGTATGTTGTATAGAAATACTTTCCTGGGACTAACACAATACAAACCAGCATGATAAACATTGAAAGAGCACTGTTTTCACATAACACCTAACAGAGAAAAAAGGTTAAAATGAAGGCTAAAATGAACAGTACCCCCTCAACGCCTTTCTTGTCACCTAAATAGAGAGATTGGAGATTGAGTACTGGTGTACTATGATGGACTGAATCATTCCAGTGGCATTTTGCTTTAGATGTTATGATCTAAAGGTCATTGACAGGACAAGAGGAAATATCTTTTATTGGAACATCTGATGTAGTTAAAAAAAATCAGATGTACTTTTGGGAGCACAGACCCTTGTTCAGGTCATCTTAGAGGATTTTTATATTTTTAAAGGCCTCCTTTGTCTGTTTTGTAAATAATCTGTCTAATGTGAGGGATCCAGGAAGGGCATGGAGAGTGTTACTGTTCTTTGAAGACTTTTCTTCAGTATTGGGATCCCAAACTCCTGGTGTTTTCTTTGATCCTCTGCTCCCTTTCAAAACTATACTATATAAATGTTCCTTGGCTGTAAATTTGACTCTCATTTTGCTCCCAGGCAAAATTTATTTCTATGCTAATTTATTTCTAGACTTCCCAATACACTAATTCTCTCAATTGAACCTAGGCATGGCAGTCAATAAGACACCTCTGAAAGTGGCGATCTGCAAGCATTCTGAACTGAAACCCCCACAAAAAAATAGTGTCTCAGGGCCCCAGGAGCAGCACCTGGGATTGAAAGAGAACCTGGCCAAATCCTGCGTGATCTGGATGTGGCCAGACTGTCCAGAATGTGCCAGCTCTGGCAAGCGTGGACATTAGCCAGATTACTTATGCAGGTTCATGGGTCAGGTTGTTTACCTAAAGAAACCAAAGGGTTGAAGTTATTGCTGAGAATGTATAGCCTACTGCTTAGCCACACTCTATCAAAAAAAAAAAAAAAAAAAAAAAAAAAAAAAAAATGTAGACGCCCACATAAAAAAAAAAAAAAAAAAAAAAAAAAAAAAAAAAAAAATCAGGGCAGAAAGAAGTCTCAGAAGTGCCATGTTTTGACTAAATATCCACAATATGTATTTCATTATGTGTTTAAATTGAAATTTTAATTTAGATTTACATTATGTTGCTTCATCTTACTGGGAAAATAAAAAAAGTCTTTATAGCTGTTTTACACGCAACTTAATACTATTTTAAGAGTTTTGTATAGCTGGATCAGTACTGTATATGGGGGAGGGAATCTGGTCTTTAAATCTATACTTACAGAAATGAGAGCTGGGAGTGATTCACTGCATAAGAGCCAGCTATTTTCAGACCTCTGTTCAGAGCAATAGGTTGTGGGGAAGCGTTAAAGGAGAAGGACAATGATTACTGGCAGAACAGTCGTGAAGCTAATGTGGACCTAAATAATAACCATTTAGGTAGTTCTGTTCATACGGTGGAGGGACCAACGCATTGCAAAAAGCTGAGTTTGAATTGCATATTGTGTTATGAAGAGCGTACATCAATGTACCAGCGTACATCAATGCAGGTGAAGGTTCTTTTTTTTTTTTTTTTTTTCCCTAGAAGCAAATAAAAGCAGAAACCCAAATCAAAACAAACAAAACCCCCAGTGGAGCAGGGGGTATCTACCCTAATACTGTAGCCTAACTACCGTATTAGTAGGTATAAACTACACTTTAGGGTACTACTGTACCCTAAACTACCTAATACTGTAGGTAGTTTAGGATTTCTTGGTAGAATGATTTCAATTTGTGAATGATTTCAATCATTCAGGTGTCAGCAGGAGTCTGTATCTTTGTTCCTCATGTTAGATCTGCTATATTGACAGAAAAGGTGATTGCCTGGAGCAGAGGATCATGTAATATCTGTCTCCTTGTCTAGAAGAGTGACCCATAAAGAGGATATTCCTTGGTTTGCTTATGCTAGCTCTGTCTTTTCTTATGGAGCTCTAGCAAACTGTTACTGGTACATTCCTGTCTTTTAAAAAAGTTCCAAAACTCCAAAATAGAGATTACATTATCTTATTTGGAAAATTGGTTGTATTTACATGAATGAATTTGATGAATTCAGTGTAAGTGTTAACTATGTCCAAAAATAAAACCTACTATTTTAAGATTTGTCAAAGAAATCTATTAGCAGATTTGGAGAGAAGACTGAAGAAACAGCATCTATGGTATATTTTAATGCAACTGAAAAATGCTAATTTTTGCATTATTATTTTTTTAATTAATTTTAAAAAACTTCCAAACACTTCTGTCAGATTGTTCTAACAATCTAAATTGCAAATGTGCGTGAAATAATCTTTTGAAAACTAATCATATTAAAATAGGCAAAATAATGTAGTGTGCTGTAGAAAAACTGTGTATATCTGAAATCTGGTGTGCCGTGATACATAGGACCACACGTCAATTAGAACTTTCAGAATTTTCCAATAACCAAATATTTTTTGATAAACACAGTTTCACACAGTGATGCAACGAGGAAGTATGTCTCATAGTATGTCAAAGTGTATAGAGGATACTAGACTTCATTCTTCCCATGTGAGTATTCAGGCATAAATACAAATGTTACTTGTAATACTCAAGTTAGCCAGACTTTTAGCAATATGTTCAGGCTTTGAGTTATCTGGCAGGTAGACGTGGGGAAGAGATGGTTTACACTACGAACATCTGAAGTGTCTGAAGAACAGCACTCAAGTTGATGAGATTGTAGCTAGCACAGCGGTATTCGTACAACGAAGACTCTTTAAAAAACAACTCAATAAAATAGGTCCTTTCTGTGGCTTATAAAGAAAAATAAAAAGATAACTGTGATTCTGTGGTGCTGGTTTAAAGAATGTCACCTTCTACTGTTTAACTTCATTTTATTAGGTCTGATTAGTGGTCAGAATTAAAAGATAAAAATAGCTTTTAATCTAAGATTTACATACATTATTTTTAATTTGTATAATACTGAGGTTTGAGATAGTTTAGCTTAGAAATGTTACTATACTACCTCATGGGGTTTGAAAATTATGGTAAAAAACCCCTGCTGAATTCTGTGAAAGGGCAGTAAAGCTGATAAAACCATGAAAAAACCCACCCTTCTTCAGTGTTTCTTCTGTCAGACTTAAGAAAACTTTGGATTCAAGAACCAAATTCAGAAGCAGTTTTGAAAGGAGGCACCTCTGCTGATGCTCCCTAACCATGTGGAAAGTTTGTATCTCTAATTGTTACTAAGGAGCCAGAAGTTGTGATTTAGTCTACCTTACACATTTACATCTGTAGTTTCATTAGACGTATCAGTGAGCAGCCTTTTCTACTTCTCTGTTACTTCTCTTTCAATAGCTTCCCAATAGCTACTTGTTCCTTTTACTTCTGTTTTACTAAAAACAAAATTCCAACAGAGTTTTGGAGGAGGAACAGTGTTTGCATTATTGAAAAAGCCTTCTACATACATTTCAAGATACTGGTTTGAAGTGTGACTCAAAAAAATGTGGGAATGGTTTCAGATCCTAAAAGTTGAATATTTTTTATGAAAACAGTCTCTGGACATATCTGTTTAATAAGATGGTACCTGGCTAATGAAAAGATGCCAGTCCCTGATGCATTGCAATCTTTGAGGATGACAAGTATATAGTGGCTTTTAGTATATGTGTGTATTCTTCCTTGAACCCTTAAAGTATTGTTGCATCATGGAGGATATTAATTTTTCTCTGAAACAATAGTGAATGACTCTCAGCACTGAAATGAAAAGAAATACTTCTAAGGACAGAGATGCTCAAAGGCAAAAATCCCCAAAGCAATTTCCCTGCTGATAGAGAGTTCTGTTAGTGTTTTGCATTATTTACAATATACAAAAGCTAAATTGCCATCAAAGATAATTGATGTCAGAACAGGAGTGTTGAAAGCCAAAGATGGTTGAAAAAAATTGTCAGGCTTTTTGTTAGCACTTTAAAAGTTATAGTGTCTGGGGGGAAAAAAAAAAAAAAAAAAAAAAAAAAAACAACCCAAAAAAACAGCAGATAATATATCATCCTGCACTGGGAACAGGTTCTTCATTTCATTGTGGTAACAGTGGAATCACATTTATAATCACCAGTGTGTATATATATATGTGTGTGTGTGTATGCATGTATCTTAAAGGCTTGATAATTTAGGGGATGTAACTTCAAAGTTGTCAATGAATTTTGATATTCTGAAATGCATTACAATTTAAAGTGACTGGAAAAAAATTAAATACAGTCATTTCTCCTACCAATAAAGTAAGAAAAAGCTACAAAGAGACTTAGTGTAGCAATTCAAAACAGAAACCTAAAAACCTACCTTTATGCTTGTCCGTTGTGTAGCATTGTTGCATGCGCAAGCCACATATCCTAAGAATTATTATCAGTTTACTGCCTTCACATATGAACATCTTTTTGGGGGTCAGTACGATCCAAGCTTTAGGGATGCGGTCATCCCTAATAAAAATAGGATAAGAAACCCCAAGTCTTTCACTAAATAATTTTGTTGTACATTTTAAATACTCTGTAGGGGAAAAGATCAATGTACAAAGGCTTTGGACAGCTGAAGGGTTATCTGAAACATTTCTGAAGAATTGGTAAGAGCAGAGAATGGGAGTATGAAATCTTCTGCAACTTATGCCAAGGAGCGTACTTTGCAATAGAGTTTAACTGAATACTATCAAATTATGTGCGCTATATATATATATGTATGTCACGTGTTTTCTATGCATTGGGTTTGCTCTGTTCAGAAATACAGTGAAATGGTTATTTCTGTTATGGTTCCAAAACACTCTTCTTGGAAAACTGTTAGTTCAGCCACTTTTAGCTCAGAAACAGTCTATAGCTTTCATAAAACTTGTGTGTTTTTACTCGGGGGGTAGAAGGGGGAAGTTTGCCATTAGGCATTGTTATATCAAAATGAACCAAATTCCCAACTTGCAGAAGTGACTGTTGCTTCTCAGATTTTACAGTGACTAAAGTGAATTCCAAATTTAATGTGAAGTAGCTACTTACTCAATGTGATCTCTTGATTATTGAATATTACACTTCTGCTTATTCAGCACACATTTATGCCTCTACACTCTTGTGCATAACATCTGACGTATTTCAGTATAGCATATGAAGGATTTCAGAACAGCAGTATTCTAAATGTTCTCATGCTGCAGTGCATCATGCTGAGTGCTTTCAGAAGGCTAGAGATGTAACATACACAGCTATTCAGTGGAAACTTTTCAGGACTTTAAAAAGTTTTTGCTGACTTTACTCCTGTGGAAACGCAGAGAGCTGAGAACACCCTTGAAATACAGAATTTTCTTTGCCCTTTCTTGAGTGGTAGCTCTGTTTACAAACATTGGAACACCTTGAACCCTTTTTAGTTTGTTGAAATGGACATACCGTTACTCTAAAGTCCTCATTGTAAAGAAAGCTGTGTGATTCAATTAGTTGACTTTACAAAAAAAAATGTTTGCTTTTCTCTTGATGGTTAGGATCCCTAGCAGTTTTTTCTGGAGAACAGGAAGCATATGCCAAACTGATCACAAAGTTATGAAAATTGTGGGGGCTCAATTTGAGTATTCTGGACAGTTTGAAAAATGTTTACTGTTAAAATGTAGTTTTCAGACAGGCGTAATTCCCAAGCTTAAGACTGACACACGTAAGTGATTATTACAGTCATCGAGCTTAACATCTTGCATGATAGGTTAAAAGTGAAAACCCTACAAATCCTTCACTAGATCATTGTGTTATGGTTGGTAATATGATCATGCTTTGAATATTGTTTAATGAAATACTGAAGCCGGTGGATTGAGCACTAGCAGATATTAGAGCGCAGACAAGCACGTTCTTTGCCTGTTTTAAAAGCCTGGTTATTATGTTCACCTCCATCTCTAAATACAGGGAGATGCTGTTCAGTATGTGTTTTATCTGTATCATGTGCCACAGTGAGTTGGGTGGCTCCGTCTGTGTTAGAAAACAAAGGAAGTGAAGATGATGAGTGTAAATTTTATTACAGATGACTCCCTGTAAAGAATTCCATCTGTCTGTTAGAGCTGTCAGCCTGTTTTTTTTCTGATGGTTGACTGCATGGGTTTTCTTTGTTATTTCAGGTAAATCCAGAACCTCTTCCTAGGTCACAAAGTACCAACAAACTATAAAAATAGCTAGGACATTTGCACGGTTTTGTTGTGTTAGAACATTGTCCAGAGCTGAATAGAGATGGCTTGTTCTGCAGGAGAAGTGATAGTCTGCTCGTATCAAGGATGAGCTAGTGTTGCAGTGTTCTGCGGGTGAGCATATCCTACCAAAGAATCATCTTGATGTTAAAGACTTCCTTTTTACATTCCTCCATATCCCAAGGTAGGATTTGACTTTGGAAACAGAACAGAGCTCTGTCGTCATTGACTTGATTTGACTATTGTTTGAAGTCAGTTAGATGGGAACCAGCTACATATCAGAAGTTGGGCACATGCCAGTAGCTGGTTGCTGAACCTAATAGGTGCTGAGATATGAACATAGGTTGAGCTGAGTACTATGCTAACATGACTTCCACAGCTTCTGGGTCACAGATGACTGCTCTCTGGGCAGCTTGAGGCATGTACAGAGGCATTGCTTGGTCTACAGAATACACCTTGAAGACATAACCTAACAAATATTGGGTACAAATATTTCACGAAACTGGAAAAAACCAAAACAAACACGAGTGGTGTGAATTGAGCCATCGTATGCAATGTTTGTGTTTGAAAGTGCAAGGTTTGGCATCAAAGTACTTACATTTACCTACACTTGTAGGTAAACATTTGTATGGGTTTTCCTGTTTATACTGACTAACAAAAATTGACTTACCCAACCAAGAATATCTAGATTGGGCTACCAGAAAGTAAAGACCTTGTACCTTCCATCACATGGTAGAGATGTCATTTCCCATTACCTTGAGTAGATAAATAGAACGAACATGAATGAGCATTTGCTTTCATATTCAAAGATGAAGCTTCATGGTTTATTTTCAAAATAGTTAATCTGAAAAAAAATATTAGCTGCAAGGATCCAATTAGCTCAATGAAACATGAATTTATGTGTCATGAAGTAGTCACAAAAAGGAAGGTAAAGGTATGTTTAGAAAGTCTGAATTGGTGAAGTCTTGCTGAGTCACAGCTTGAAAGCTATCTGAGTGATGTAGATCTCATTAAATATCATCGACTTAAAAAAGCATTCATGATGATGAATAAAACTGATACGAACTTCACACCAATAGGAGATCCAAGCCTTTTTCTGAAATGGAGCAAAGGAATGTTTGTTACACAACATAAGGTAGATTTCCTATGTATTGAGCACTACTGTAAGCGAGTATTAAATAGCAGGAAACTTTTATCCAACACTTGTGAAGATTTCCCTGGTGAAATGGCTGATAAAATGAAAGTCATTGCATTTGCTTGTTATTTCCAGTGCGCTGAGAGTCTTAACTGCACATTTGCATTGATTTATTTTTTTTTTTTTTTAAGATGAGTGAGAAATAAATCAATAATTATCAGCTGTTGAAAACTTCAGATATTTGTTGAAGAACTGGAGAGTCATGTTTGTGTTGGTGGAGACATTGTTTAGAGCTCAAAATTACCTGGCTAAATAACATCTCCTATAGTAGTTACTGATAGCCGACAGATCAGTGTGAAAAGTTGTTTCCTATGATTAATCTAAACAAGAGTAATGTGTAATGACACACATTTAAATGACAAATTATTTTCACTTACAATTTGAGGAATATTTTTTTTTTGCTGAACTCTATGGATTTCTTCAACATCAGAAATGTTTCTCAGTGCTCGACCTTTCCTTCCATTCCCCAAGCCCAAATATCGTCTATCATGTATTATCAATATTGCTAAGAAAATACAGCAACCATTATCTCAGCTATGCTCTGCATATTTC
>KL283250.1:0-10209 GCA_000699545.1 Podiceps cristatus | reverse complement strand
TTTCCCTCAGGGAGGAGCAAATCTGGCTGGCAGACGAAAGCAAATGTGGTTACATCTAAAAGATGTTGATTTCAACAGAGTGGCTCAGGATTCACGAAAGCCTTGGTGGAGGAGCATTACAGGCTGCACAGGGGTAGCAGGAACTAAAGCTTGTTTTTAGGGTTCTGCTACTGTGGGGGAATGGAAACCAGAATTTCACTTGCTCAAAACCAGTTCATACCTGTCTTATGGCAACTCAGACTTTGCCTCATAAACATGCCAGAGCAGGTGTGATGATTCAGCTTACTGTGGGTTTATGTCCTAACGTGCTGGTCCCTTGCCACTACTCCTGCTTTCAGAGTCTGAAACTGCTTGTGCTATTATCTCGATTATTTTTTTAATTATTTATATAGGCAGTGTGGGAAAAGCAATGAGAGCGATTATACTTGAAATGAGAACTCTGCTTGGATGAGTTTTTGAATCACTTACACTGTGCCTAAACTACACCATCAGGCAAACGGAGGGAAACTCCCAAATGGCACAAAGCTTTCGCCTCCACCTCCCACATGCCGGCCCTGGGATCTCCAACTGAGATGTGGAGGAGTGTGGCAGGGCTCCAGTGTTCCCAACTGCCTCCTTTTTTCCCCCACTAGATCAGTTTTCTTCCCCTGCAGTATTTCGTAAGACCAAGGGTCTGGCTGAACAGCAACTAAAGTGAAAAAAGGCTGTATATGAAATTTATACATTTGTTCCCAAAGATGATAATGCAGCTAGTGCTTTTATCCCAAGAACATGTTTTTCTAAGTCAGATACCCCTGAATATCTCTGGAACCCAGTAGGTTCTCTACCAATCCTGCCCTGCTTCCCAGAAATATTTCCCCTTCTTCCCTGCTAATGTTACTTTGGCACTGATTTCCATGAGCCTTAGACAGGAGATCAGAAATTACTTTCCAGATCATAACTGGATAGTAAAGTTATTAAAAGTGAAGCAAGTCCACTAGAAGTTCAGTAAGGGCCCTGATTCCCCATATTCATTCTAAGCCTATATTTACCTGCTTTTCCCCTTCCCATATCCATTTTCTGAGAAGATACAGTACCTGGGTATTACAGTGGCAGAGAAAGAGACTTGGTTTCTTCCACCCTTCCTGACAGTAAAAGAATAAGGAAAATGCAACAACAAAGAATTATGGCTAAAACAATTGCCCAGAACTGAAATGCTTTTTCTCCCAGCAGGGCTAGAGCTTAGCACAACAATCAAGTTAAAAGAACATAGCCTGGTTCAGCTTTTAAACACTGCAGAAGGCTATAAGGACACCTAAGCTGCAGATAAACTTGCAAAGTAGGAAACAGCTGGTTTTAAGGTAAGCAAAAATGAGTTAAACTATAAAGAAACACCGATTCAAGCCCATTCTTATCTCATGCAACTACTTGACAGAGCAGACATAATGTGTCCAATTATAAATAAACCCCGCTACCTCAGATGCAGGTAAGGTGCTTGGGGTAATTAAGAAAAAGTGTTTAAAAGCAATGGTCCTTGTAATACTTGGAAGATCAAAAAATGAAGTAAATGAGACAGAAATGAGTACAAAATATTTTGAAGCTATACTAATATACCTCCCCTTCTGTAATCTTCTCTTTCCTGCTTAATATTTTAAATCCTCTCTTAGAAATAAACGTGACAGTTCGTGTGATAGTTCTGCAGACACTGCATGTACCGCCTGGCTGCACATGGATTTTGGAGGCACCCATGATGTGGGGAAGATACTGCATCCCTCACTCAGTCTCTGGTTACCAAGGCAAAGGCAGGTATAAATAGAAACAATCTGATTTTTTTAAACTCCATCTAGAAACCTGTGTTGTTGATAACCCTCTGACAGCAACGCCTCATTCCAAATGGTCTGTTCTACATTTGTATAGAAACTTCCGGTCATACATGTTTAGTCCTTTCCTCTCTAAATAAATGGCAGCTACTTTTGGTTGTCATCCCACTGAAATATGAAAACTGTCTTTGAAGTGAAGTTTGGACAAATATCTATTTTGCTAAGAGCTTTCATCAAGCAAATAAACATGAGCTAACACAAAGCTTGGAGGAAAACCCGGAAAAGAAATCACTCTTTCTCCCTAAGTGGCCATTCAAATGACTAGCAGTGAAATGATTTAACTATTTTTACATTTTCATCTTCACCAGTAGCTTCCAGATTCTCCACACCAGGGAGATAGATGGGGCAAAGCACTTGCTGTTAAATACAAAGGGAATAAACCAGAGATTAATTTGGCTGATGACAGCTTGCAGTTGCAGAATCAAGACAGCCTCAGCTTGAACCGATCTGGATCATCTTTGAAATGAATGGGGTGAATTAAAAATAAAAACTTAAGTTTCTGCAGAAAATGAGGAGTTCTCAGTAGACCTTATAACTTGCTGCTTCAGCGAGATCCTTGCAAAAATTGTTAAATATTGAAATAAATATATGGTCTGATCTACTGTGTCATTTCCTTTACACACAGAGTTACATTAAACAATGGAAGTAACGATCAAAAATATGAAGATGTATAACTTCATAAGTGCTTGAGCTAGAATGCAGGAAGTTTCTGGAGCCTCTGAAGAGGGAATAGTTCCCAACAGTAATATTACATTCATGCCTTCAACCTCGCATCTTGATAAACTGTCATACGTAATCACCACATTTATTAAAATGTCTTGTTACAGAAAGATCACTTAGCTTTTAGTAGAATTACGTGACTGATCTCTCAAAGGCCTTGCAGGTCTGAAAGCTGACATTATTCTGAAGTTTCAATTAAGGTACAAAAAGCAAAATGAGTAAGCTCTTCTTCGCAAGCAACCACTGCAGTTCCAGATGCACTTCATTTGTGGGAGACCTCCTCCACTTATCACTGCCTTTTCAGATGTTCACAGGCCTACAGCCTTACCCAAGTCTCCAGCTGCTGGACTTTCAGGCCATGAGATGCCACGTGTTGGAGCTTGTGACAGGAGAGTCCCTAACCCACCAGAGCACAGCTGGCACGCAAGCCGGCACCAGCGCACACCAGGGAGGGCTGCTCTGGCAGTGCCCTAGTGAGTGCGGGGCCGTGGTGGGGAAATAGCAGTGTGGTGCTGTGACTGCCCGCCTCTGCCAGCAGCTTCTGTACTCCTTGCAGCTGGATGATGGTTGTAGGCCATAGTAATGTGTGTATCTGGCGTGTGGGATACTGGGGCGGGGAAAAATGCTGAAAAAAACCTCCCTTTTATGGGGTCTGGGTATGGCTCTAGAGGCTTAGCGTTAGGTGGCCAAATTTCAGATGTGCTCTGTAGGTGCTGTGTTATATAATTGGAAAGGAAATTACAGTGCAAGCAATGCACTGTATTAATTTAAAACTAGTTAACAACAACTAACTTAATTTTAAAACAATTATATGGACAGGCAGACAACAGCTATAGTATTCACATAGATGCAAAAGCATCTGCTGCAGTGAAGAGTTTACCCTTTTAAAACCAAGAAGAATACAAGTTTCAGAAAAAGAGGTTTTAGTGTTATTTGTATTGGCATTGGTAGTGTTTCCCTTCTCCACTCTTTAGAAAGAAAATCCTTCAGATAATGGAGAAGACAGAATAGTCAAGCCTAAGCAATTTCAGGACCTTAAAGCTAGCAGGAAGGGCTCCTCAGATCTGCTTTCCAGGCTTTGGTGGCCCAGGGCTGGAATTAAACCTTCAGAAGTTTGCCCTGAACAAACTTAATGCAGGGCTTATGCATGCAATTTGACTTCTCTGAATGAAGTCACACATCCATGCTAATGTTTCTGTTAAAATACTGGAAAGCATTTTCCTTTTCCTCATCGGAAATTTGTATCCATGACCTGCAGTAACAGCTATTTCTAACACTTGGTACATCAAAACAGTAGTTCTGCCAGCCCTCTGCCCAAGAGTGCAGACAGCACAGCTTTGCAGGCCTCCGTCTTTCTTGGCTCCAGCACATCTCTTCTCAGCTATTAAGTCTCCATTAACTCTACCTTAGCCTTTGGTAGCTGTGACGCTAGTTTTAGTTTTCCTTAAGACAAAATGAAGGTAGGTTCAGAAAAGAGAAGCTAAGGTAAAGAAACATTAAGTGCCATATGTTTGTGCTGTTGATATCCCCGCAGTGATCCAGATGCTTGCACGCTAGCCAAGAAGCCTCTGCGCTGCCTGTATGACATCTTAGATTGCTGCAGAGGCAAAAGGACGGATTTAATCAATGACACCAGCACTGCAGTCTGTCTCGATGCTATGAAACACAGGCTCCCAGCCCTCATTTGCACGTATTCACCATTAGCCCAGGGAAGTACAGAAGATGATTTAAAAGTGTGAAAATTTAGGCTACTAAATATCCATCCTGTGTGTTCTGAACAACCTTGGTGGTTACTTTTTTCCCCCAAAACACTATAAATTTCTATTTCCCTAATTACCGTTTTACTTCAGGCTTTTTTCCTTAAATGGGCATAGTCTTGTGTTACTTGTCAGCTTCGAAAGACAATCACGCGTGTAATATTTTTGTCCTGTCAGCTGGTAGTGGATTTCAAAACAGGATGCCTATTTTTCCCCCCATTATTTGCAACTGTGAGACACAGAAGTCTGAGCTTTTGTTTTCAGTTGCTTAGACAGGTTCAACCCGGTGATTCATTCTTCCTGCAGCTATGTTTCCAGGAAAAGACAAAGTCCTGGCTCTTCTCCAAGTTATCCATAGACTGCTTGAGCATAAGATCAGAAAGCACTCCTGCTCCCGCAGCTGGGACACTTTCTAAGAAGAGAGAAAATGAACAAAACACATCCTAGAGCTGGTGTTATCACCCCGCAGACAGGCAAGGAGGCACATAGCCTTGGAAAGGCCTGTGAAGTACTAAGTCAAGGTGAAGATAACAGCAAGATTTACAGGATTTAAGATTCTTGGCCCTCTGAAGCACAACTAAGCATTTTCAAGGAGCCATTCTCCATTTCTGGGACTGATGGTGACTGTGAAGCTGGATGGCTTATGGAAAATCCTACAATTTAATCTCAAGCATTTTAGGAGACTCTCAGCTTCTTGTTGCAGTCGGTGTAGGAAAGAACTTTGGGATTTGGAAAATTTTCAAGCCATTATTCAGATAGGAGCTGGTAACTATGGTTTCAGACGTCTGCTCTCGGGGATACTGCTGTTCACGGATGAAGGGAAGCCTGGTTTTGCATCATGAAGCAAGGGGCTACGGGGTTGTGTGGTTATGAATGCAAGCGCTAAGTTTTCAGAGAGCAAGTTAAATAAAAACACGCACAAATCTACCTACAAGTAACCTTCGCGGGGAAAGCTTGAGGTAAGAAATGTAAAGACTTGTCTGAGAAGTGGAGTTCCTTTGAACACAAGAAGACAGCAACTCACATGTATGGGGCAAACAGGCCAAGTAAAGAGACAGAACTACCTTCCCCTGTGAGCCCACAAGCCAAAACACAGCTGGTAGCACTAATATTAGTCCTGTGAAGCCTAGCAGTCTTCATTTATTATGCATCCTGCAAAGAATTATACATATAGTTAAACTTATAGTTCAGAAGCTTCACTCAGTAGTTGACAGGGTACATTCCTCACTGGTATAGATCGTTTGACCTCATTAGACTCACATCAGGAGTGAACCTGGTCCTTTGTATTTTCAGAATAAATCATAGGTCTTTTTCACCTCTGCATCTTGGGAATATAGGTTGCTCCTCCTTCAGCTATCATCACAATCTGACTTGGGCTTCATTTCAGGATCCTGCCTGGCCTTCCTTAAAGGCTGTGTGGAGTTCTCCTGCTGATTACAGCAACTTCCCCAGAGGGCTTAAATTAGGATTCGTTTCCCACATTTTGGAAGGTTGCTTTCCCTTTTGTGAAAATTAAAGCAAACCTACTCTCTCCCCACCACGCATTATTAAAAGTTAAACATGAGCCATCACTTGGAGGAGGAATGAAGGCCTGTATAACAAACTTGCTCTCTTTAGGGAATTGTGACATTAAGTATCAAATTTATAAACCCTCACCTGTGCTCACATTAACACCCGCTGGAATCCATTTGGCAGTCAGTACCCTTGAGCTATTACTTTGTAGGTTACATTTAGGTGACATTTTCTTTGTGAACACAAATGCAAGAGAATTACTTTTTATCTTCATAAAAGCAAGATTCTGGTTTAAAAACAAAACAAAACAAAGAAGCAAACCTACAAAGCCAGAACAAGTCAAAAGCTGCTCTGCTTCTCTCAGTTCCCTGGGAGAAAGATGCAGATGCTTTTGAGGAACAGACCGAGGGACTCTACTGAGTTACTCCCACCCTTGTTTTCCAGAGAGGTGCATCTCGCGCCTGGCAGCTGTAGGGCCCCTGTCCCTGCCCCCACCGCACCCAGCCATGCTCTGGGCACTGCAGATCCCCAGTCTGCCCACCACAGCTCAGCGGGCAGCACCTTGCAAGAAAACCTGCTGTAACCCACGTGCCGGGAAGCGTTTGCCTTCTCATGAAGGCATGGCTGTCTTGGAGGGGGACAGCAGCTCCCGCTGCATCACCCTGCTCTGAGCTCAGAGCCCAGCCAGCACACCAAGGGACTTTACTTTTATGTGCCGACCTTCAGGACAGCGCTGAGAGCTGATCCTGCTTTCCCATACTGAGTGACTGAAACCCATTAGGTATGCAACTGAAACAGGAAAAGAGAGAAAATTAAATAAAAAAAAAAAACCACACAACAAAACAAATAACAGAATGTCTTCATTCAAGGCTCACACCTGCCTAAAATCCAGGATAGCAGGCTGTGCCCTCCTTGCCTGAGTTATCCTGGTCAAATGCAGCGCCAAGGCAGTGTTCAAATAAAACTAAATGTAATCCCTAAGAGGTTAGTTGACCATGAACGCTCAGCACTAATCTAAACTACAAATACTGCATGCATTTAAAGCTGAGTGATAAACTGTTTTCTCATCCCATAAGCAAAACCTTTCACCATTTTAAGAAGTGTTTGCCCAGTGCAGAGGATGACACAAGTTCTTTCTGATCTGTGCGAATTTTGCCTGCAAACATGCAGGTTCGAGCCCCGTTCAGCATAGGCTGCAGCTCCTGATCAGGCTTCTTCCCAAGCCTCTGCCTCTGGCTTGAAGCGAGCAAGCAAATAACCCCATGAATCCCACTTCCATCAACCGGCAAGTCTCTCTCGGTGGTTTTCACCCAGTGCACCTCCCAGCTGGAGTGTCCTTTGCAAGTGAGGCACAGAAATGTCGTGCTGTTGTCAGTGGGGCTGGTGCTTGCCAGTGTTAACCCTTAGCTCCTCCCCAGGAAGAGCAGCGATTCTTCCCCGTCACCTGGGACATCATTATTGCTACTCTGCAGTAGGACTTATTAATCTTTATGGGCCAGCCCTGTAATCAGGGGAGCTCAATCAGACTGACCCACCCTCCTTGCACCGTCATCTACACTGGGAATTGCCCACCCTGGCTGCAGCCCTGGTGAACCAGGACAGCCCTGAAATCAGGCAGGGGGTGAACGTTGCAACGAATGGGAAACGCTTCAAGCGGGGTGGAAAAGCAGTTCAGTCCCATGGACTATGTAAAAGCATGGCATTTGGTGTCTGTGAGCGAGGGGTGTTGCTGCTCACTGGGTGCCTGCTCAGAGAGAAGGGCAGTGAGGGAGGGTCCCGCAGCACAGACCTCTCTTCCCAGAGCAGGAGGAAAAGGGGTTGAACCTCAGCAGTCCGTAGTGAGCTATTTTGGGCTTATGCATTCGTTATTGCCAAGATCTGCCATCCACAATGCCTATTTATCATGTGAAATGTGGAACTAGGTATGTGCTGCTCATTGTGCATCAAAGTAATTCACTTTTTTTAATAATAGGAACTGTATGATGATTCACTGGGGTAAATCAAGCAAAATAGTAGAAAGGAAAGGTGGAAAATAGGAAGAGAACCAGGACTGGTAATAAATCATGATAGATGGTATTCAGTATATTGCTATAGTAGTAAGTCAATAGAGTGCTAAGCTGCATAAATAAAAGATAATGTGTTTCATCTCTGCAGGATGTTGCTCAGGCTATACCTATTAAAAGGATTGGCTGGTTCTGCAGAAAATACACGCAGCAACAGGTTTTGTTTTATTATCCCAGTAAATCAGATCTGTATTAAGATTTTAAGAGTTATTTTGCCAAAATGGAAGGGGAAAGGAGTATTCCTCATTAGTGCAGCTGCAGGGAAACATGCACAGATATGGAAAAATACTCCTTACTGGCATGCTGAGGTATGTGGAAGCGGAAGCTTAAATTCTCCTGGAATGATGAGGAGGTGGGACAGTTTGCTGTTTCTGTGATTTTCAGGGCTTAAAGTCAGCTTCCTCTTGCTTAAGAGCTACATGAATAAGGCTACACAGGGAAACAGACTACTGATTTCTTTCCTCTCTCTGCATGTTTGCATAAGGCCTGATACTCTACAACAGCACTAGCGCGGGGAAAGAACAGCCCTCCTCTCTTCCCCTTTGTAGCATTACACACCAAGATCAACGATGAGACCCATGGGAAACTTCAGCCCCTGAAAGGTAGAGGAACCAAAACCTTCACGCCCAAATCACAGTGAGACACATCACATACGCCAGCCACTCTGTGTTCCAAGCCTTTTTCATCTATCGGGACAAGTACGTGGGGTTTTTTGGCTGTTTCCCTCGACGGCTGTGTCCCGACGCTCAGCTACCCAGTGAGCCACTCTTGCTCACTTCTTTGCCCTTGAACAAGGATTTTCCACTGCAAAACCACAGCTTTGGCAAAGGGCTCCCTGAGGCTGCCTTGAAGCCCAGATTTAGCAGAGGTCCCAGCTTGCCACTGGCATCCTGCAAGGCACTTGCTGTGGTTGTTCCTCCCTTCCCCGAAGCCGGGCAGCCCCACCGCATGCGCTGGCGTGGCTGCAAGGAACAGGACAGACATGGTTTAAGAAATGGCCACTCAGCATTGCGGCTGTCTGGCTGAGATGTGCAGATTTGCCTGTGATTCCTCCCACCGCTCCCAACGGAGCAGGCTTGTCTCCATCGGCATTCAGCCCTGGACGGGGCCTGGCAGCCCAGCAGGAGCACCACTTGCTCAGCTGCTACCGCTTTTTAAAATAGAGTCAGCCAGGTGCAAAGAAGTAAGGGTATTGTTTTTCTGGTGTAAGAGAGTAAATTATGCCAGTTTTAATATTAAATAGCGCAGATGCAAGCCAGCTCTTATTCTTGCTTGGAAATTAATTACTTCACTAAATTACTTCACCCTCCAGCTTTCTTCTCTTCCCCCATCAAAAATCAGTGGATGCAATGCCAGAGGGAAGAAAACACCGACTTCTGAATGGCTGTTTTGCATGAAGCCCCCTTTTCCCCCTCCCTGAGTCAGGCGAGTCTCCTGTCCCACCAGATGGTTAAGTCCGGGTCCTTCCTAGAACTGTGAGTAGGCCGCGCCGTCCTACAGCTTTCCAAGCAGAGTACAGAGGCTGCAAAGGGTTGTTGGGCTGAAGTGGTTCAAAAAGCACTGAAAGCAAATCTTCTCTGGGGCCCTCATGTAATCCACAGGGAGGTCAGATTTCTCTGGAGTAACAAGGCTTTACAAGCCGTCGGTAGCATGTAGAGAGGCTTAGCTAACACAGCTTAGAGAACTTGCCAGCAAGTGAAAAAGTATAATTCATCAGTCTGAGGGAATAATCCTCATATAAGACTATAAATCACTTAGTTTGTCCCTTTATTGTGCTTGGGATTAAGTTGTACAGATTCTAGAAATGCAGCATCTATGACCTCGTCTCTTCAAAGAAACTAGGCACGGTTTTGACTGAAAACTCCATGTCTGTGATGACATGGGAGAGCCGGCATTAAGATTTGTCCTACAAAATGGAGTTAAACCCTGAGACTGCCTATCTCTGAAATAACTGGCAGCATGATAGCAGTGTTTTGCAACACTTTGCCTTTTTCTAAGTCTTCTGAAGAGTCATTCTTCTTATCAGAGGCCAGAGTTAAATTTTTGTAGCGATAGCGAGGTGATCCATTGCAGGATGATGTATGTTCGTGCTTATCAGGGCCTCTGACTGCTGTGGGTATCTCGCCCTCTAATCCATCTTCCCTGGAGTGTATTTGAGCATTCCGGTCCTCCGAGGAGCTCTCAGGTAGCTGCGACTCACCGGGCAAAACCGCAGCCGCTGGAGACAGACGTCCTCGTGGCCACGCGTAACGCGTCCCCCCCAGGCCGCGCGCAGGTGGGGCGCCGCGCAGCACGTGG
>KL283249.1:0-17475 GCA_000699545.1 Podiceps cristatus | reverse complement strand
GCGGTAAGCAATATCGTCTGAAAGAATTTGCCCGTTTCTTCTAAATTAAGGCAAGTTCCAACCAGCTTCTAAATCCTTTCTGAAAAACCCAAAAGTTACTAAAGTAAGATGCTTTTAAACAAATTGAAATCTACAAGTTGAATTCACATAAAATTAAGAACTACAGGGGAAAAAAAAGGGCTAGTAACATCCTCAGCACTGCTTAACATCTCTAAGGTACCTACTTTATTTGAGACCAATCAACTTGAAAAAGCAGCTTAAGCAATAAACTGGAAAATACAAAAAAGTACCATGAACTTCAGCAACAGTGTCATATTCCTAACTCTCTAGCTCATGACCCCAGACGATCTCAATGTGTTAAATAAAAAATAAACTCCCTGCTACAGCAGCATCACTGATGATAGTAAATTTTGAAGTCTTTTTAATCCTGTGACACTTACTACCATCATCACATTTGTATCAAGTGGAGCGGGACATTCCTCTAAAAATAAACTAGAGGTAGTTGAGAATAAAGCCAAACTATGCTTTCATTTTTGACTGTAGCTCAGAAAACATTTACATCTCTAGAGATGAGAGTGCACAAGAAAGGTTCTTCTGTCCTCAAATAAAAGCTTTATACAGAAAGGGGCTTGATTATTATGACACACAGAACAAGAAGTGTTGAACTGACAGCCAGCATTCTTACTACAAACTATTAGTGATGTTATCTTAACTCCAGTATGGATCAGCACAGCATGCAGTGGGACTGAATTTCCCCCTTCCAAGCCTTCCCCAGCAATACACCACGAGACCAAAATGAACAGCTCTCCCATAAACATACTATAATACAGTACCAAGAAATTCAAGTTTGGTAACAGAGGTCTAACAGCACCGCAACGATGTAGTATCCTACCGCAGGCAACAATGCTACCACAGTCCTGATCAACCTGGAGTAAGCAAAAGACTATCTGCCACCGGTTCGTGCCTCAGATTGGTCTAATACCTCCTCAAAAGAGAACAACTCCACTACATAAATACAGCAAGAAAGGTGTGAACAGGATTTCAGGTTATGTCAAATAAAGTGTATTAAGGTTTTTAAACTAAGTCATAAATAGAAACTGACTTTATGGCTAAGTACCTGATAATAAGCAGTTACCACAAAGGTGAAGGAACTGTTTGCTTTAATAAAAAAAAACAGTGTGTAGAAGTATATTCAGTACACATCACAAAAAAGTATTTCACTTCTGTCAGATCCCCTGAATCTCTATTTCTGCATCACTGATACACATTAAATGCCAGTAGGTAATGCCAATTTCACAAAGTTTGTGTTTTGTTTTTTTTTTTTCTCAAAACCCAAGAAAAACTAGAGAACTCAAGATATTTCTAGAAAATATATTAATGATCTGAGGTATTTTTAAAGTATTACCAATAAGCACGTGCTCAATTTTCTGAAAATTAGGGTTAAGGATTACTAAAATTGGAAAAACAAAACCCTTAGCATTGAGGAGGAGGTAGGGAGTGTGTCACATTTTTTACTTTTCATTCAATGAGCTTCCCAAAGAATACATACACTGGAAGACACACTGATGTTTGACAACATACACCTCAGTGACATAAGACGGAAACTGCTTAAGCACAGACCCTTTCTAAAAACTGGGCATTCCAATGTTTTAAGATTACCAACAGCACAGTAATACTATGAAAGACTGATACACCATAAACTGGTCATCACTGGCAGAAGTGTGAATAAAGTCAGGGGTTGTGCAAAACAATTTCTGCTTACAAAGGAGAAAAAAAAAACCCACACAAACCCCAAAAAAAAACCAAAAACACAACAGGGGCCAGAATATAGCTCTGAGAATACTCCATTTTCTATGTATCAACAGCACCAAAGTAATACTCCCACTCAGAAGCTCCAACCAATTAAGCAAGGTATGACAACTTAATCTCGCTGACAAAATCCTCTGAGCAAAAATAAGATTAAGTAAGAACAAGGCCATGTTGTTTAGCAAATTTGGGTTTGTTTTTTTTTTCTTTTTCTTTTATTTTTTTTTTTTTTTAATATGTTTTGGAGATATTTTCTTGGGGATAAAGAACTTTAAGCAGAAGATTTTGTGAATGCAGTATTACATACAAATTAACTTCCAGGGAAGTTTCTCTTACTCGGTTTAGAATAAGGAAGATGAGGTTGCAGCTTTTTCTGAACATAGGTAGTGCTACACAGTGACAAACGCTTGCAACCTTAATTCTATCTTCAGTTTCCTTCAACTGAGCATGCACCATTGAGAATCAGCAACTGTACAAGTAGATGGTGGTGTAGAAAGATTCAAAAAGGAGGCTATTACAAAACACTACTGCAATCCTGCAAAAAGGTTAGTCACAGACATAACTATCACACTTATTAATAAAAAGGCTGTGATGGAATAATGCCAAATCACATTTAAAAAAAAAAAAAAAAAAAAAGGCAAGTACAAAAAAGACACTGTATCTCCCTTCTTAAATGTGTCTTAAAAATATTAACTGTAATTCACATTATCTCACATTTGTATCTCAAGATACACCAAATTTGACTACCCTCCAAAGACATGCAGAATTTTGTCTCATTCAATTCTATTTTCATTTTGTAGGCCAAACCAAGAAAGCCTTAGTCGTCCTCCAGTTACTTAATACCACATCTGGAAAGAACCAAACTCAACACTTCGATACAAGATCACTGCTTAAGTGCTATTAATATTTGCCAGTTGAAAAGAACTTTGCTGTACTCTTAGAAGAGAAGCAATGCCCATGAATTTTTATTAACTCATCACAAATGAGCAAGCTAACTTGAAAATGTTAGTATTAGAAGCAGCAATTGCTCAATAAGTTTTTACATGATGACCTGTGAAATGATTAAGCTTAGACAAACTACTCCCTTCAGTTCAGGATATGCTATACCACATATCTATTTATTACAGCATAGATATGCAACAAGTATAAGGATTTTAATTTTATGCTTATTTAATCTTCAACTGGGAATTGTTTTTGAAAAAGAAAAGATGCTGATAACATTTTGAAAAAAAACAAGTCAAATCAATTTCTGCTGCATAGAAGTTCTTAAAAAAAAAAAAAAAAGGAATGCTGGCTTGGGGTGGGAGGGGAGGCAGCAAGCAAGGATCGACCTAACAATTAATATATATAGTGTTGCGGTTTTAATACTCCAGATTCACAGCGTTAGTTTCAGGCTGGATGTTAAGGTTGGCTTAATAAAAGGTATTGTGCAGTAGGGTTTTCAAATATCTAAAGCACAGCAGGTGACAAGACAATTCTTCCCTCTTCCCATTAAATATATACTTAGAATTCAGCTAGTCTGTCCTGGAATTTCCTTACTAGAGGAAAATACACCTCTCCACGAAAGCTAAAGTTATGTTTACAAACTGAAAATTATTTTACAATTGTCTGGCTGCCTAAGTGCCACATTTTATTTCCGTAGTTAAGTAAACACTCTCAAAAGGACTATACAGGGACTGCAATCATTAGTATAGGCAGTGTTTTGCCAGTGAAGAGGTGAACTTTACACTACTTGAATTGGAAGAGTATCATATTATTTCTTGTATTAAATCAAGTAGAAATAGTATTTTCTCAAAAGAAATGAGCTGTTCTGAAAACTAAGTCTGTGTTAACATGTAAGCTGCAGGTGTCTGAATGAGCAAACTACTCAAACTACTTAACTAGAAGAGATCTGAACTACTGCTGATGTTATCCAAGGGGGACACCTGACATGAACACACCATCATCCAGAAGAACATAATTAGGTGAAATAAACATAGCAGAAAGCAAAAAAAGGTAAAGCGCATTACCTAATTTGTACGAAAGCGTTTATACACAAGTGTGCATTATTTATACTTATATGCCTTAATAAAAAGTATTGGGTTTTCTTCCACATTTGGGAGCGATAGGTATGTTTGAAACATAATAAATGAGATAAAGAGAGCAGAACATAATTTCCTTTCCTCATTTTTGCTACTGATAGATATGAGTAATTTATAATTCTGTTAATCTAACAAACTCAGTAACAAATCTAACCAGGAAAGCACTGAGGAAGCCTGTAGCTTTGGAAGACACAAACCAGAATGATATTTCAGAAATTTAGGAAACCAAGACAGAACTACTAATCTGTGTAACTGGGATGGAGCTATAAATATTGCTGCTTAAAAATATTTTCAGAAAGCCTGACAAGTCTAAAAATATCAGATTTCTATGATAATATGGTGAAATACAGAATGTTTGTCTTCCAAAAAAATAAACTTAAAAACCAAAAAATTAATCTTACTAGAGATACTGAAATTCTTACAGAAACAGATGTAACAGGTTTGACAAAGGGCAGGAGGGATTTTTTTTGAGTTTAACTATGCTGAGATCTTTTCTCTGAGAAAGAGTCAATACTGGCAATTTACCACAGTAACTTAGTTTGAATCTAGTAAAATCTAATATTAACATTCCCATTACTATGGATATTTTTTTTAAATTATGTTTTCTTTTAACAAAAAGACTGATGTTCGGATTCCTGGGATAAGTAGATTAAAGAGCCCTATTGTTAAAACGAAAATCACTGAAATCTTCTCAAATCTTTAGGCATAATTACAGAATAAATTTGAAGCTCTCAATTCACTAAAACAGGCCATAAATTATTTAATTTTTTACTAAAACATAACTTTAACAAACATTTCAAAGTATTAGCTGATTGCATTTTGTTTCTACAGAAATTGATGAGCATGTTCACACTTTTATCTTTTCACCAGCTCTTCTCCAGTACGCAGCTTCTCTGACAAATGAAACGTATGGAGTAATGACAGTGCCAGTTTTGAAGTGCACACTTCAAGGGAAAATAGCAAGTAGCAGTAAATTCAAGATACATGGTATTTGGGATTAAAACACACATACAAAGATGACACGGCTAAATACATTTTCTTCCTCTTAATTTACCAAAGTGATCCAACATCATTCCCCTTTCAGGACTCACTAGGTGGGAACTTCTATGCTATTAGCTGAGCTCTACACACACGTAAAAGCAGATGTGCCTCCAAGCGCTATTCCTCCCCACATCAAAATGGCAGCATTTAGGGTTTTAATCCCTTGCTCATGAGGAGGGCACAGATGAGCCTGTTTCATTTACACTTTGAGTAGCTATGTCAAGTCTCTAAAAGTATGAAAATGGGAAGACAGAATTTCATGTTATCAAATGAATTCGCCCCCAAAACAAACAAGGAACAACCCACACTGCCTTTGTAGCAGGAATTTCCTAAGCCACAAAATCATGTCTTCAACCATTGCCTCCTAAAACCAGAGAAGGAATGAACTGAAAGAATAACTGCAGCTAACATTTTCTAACCAAATATATAACCATATGAAATGACACAATGTTTCCATAACACACATTTTTCTGCATTTTAAAAACAAGAATCACAAATATTTTAAAAATAGAACAACATGGATTTACAAGTTTCTTTACAATTCCTTTGTATTTTCTCCCCAGTAATAAGCTGTACTAGTTACACCATGATTGGTCTTTATTATTATTATTATTCAAGATTTTAGTAAAATTACTGCAAAAAGGATCTATGACCAATTTCCATTCAATATTGGCTTATTTAAGATTTAAATAAAACTGGTTTAATCTTTATATAAGCACAAGTAACCTAGTTTATCCTGCTTCTCATCTCATCCTGTAGCCATCTTAGTCTCTAAGCCCAGATCTGTTTCTCATATTCACAGCCAAAGCTAAAGCTGCAGACAGGAATCAGAAAAACAGATAGCAGGGAACCAGATGTCACTGTCAAGCCCTCATCCCATGTCCAACTAGCCTCTCTGCTTCCTTTATGGCCACAATGAATTACAAGAAAAATACCAGATATGTCAATAGACTTCATATGGAGAGGAAAAAAAAAAAAAAACAAAACAAAACAAAACCAAACAAAACACAACCCACCCACTACACTTTCATTCAGTTTGTTGTGTATCTATCTTGACTTTATTATCTTATGTATTTGAAAGCTGTCCTAGCAAAGACTGTTGACTATTTAAAGGAAAGCTTTATTTAATAAATGTTACAAGTTCTTTCTGCCTATAACATGCCTCTTCAAGAGGTTCTGAAAGACACAATAATAATTTGAGTGAAAACTTCTGTATCAGAATTCAGAAAAAAAAAATCTAAATCTGTTTTAATTCATGGTACACAAACTAAAACATTAACTGTAGTAAGCAACAAGAAAAGATGTAGAAATGGAAACAACAGAAGTTGATAAACCTAAACCAGCTTTTAAATGTAACCCCATACTTTTAGGGGAGAAAAAAAATATAGCTTCATCATTCTCTAATTCACTTCACATTATCCTCCATAAACATGCTCTACAGATGACGAGAAATCCTTATCTACAGATGCTATCAATTTCTGTCACAACATTCATATTAAAAAATTTAACTTCGAAATCAAATGTATGCTGGGAGGTGTGAGAAGGGAAGGGAAAGCCCTTACAAATCACTCTAAAAAGCATGTGAGACAAGCATGTCAACCCTTCTGTAACAAGATTTTCTGGCAAAGAAAACAAAAAATTTAAACAAATTTATGTTCTGTCATATACAAATTTTGCAAATCTAAAACAGCAAAGCAATTTCAAGATACTCAAGATACTGTTCAACCAGCTGAAGCTGTGTAGCTATGGCCAGCAAACTAAAATCCAATCTGTTAAATATATACATCAATGAAAAACATCAAAACTCCGTGTTAAAGTGGAAGTATGCAATCATCTTTGAAGAAATACACTCTACATACTAAGTCCGATATAAATTGTACTGAACCACAGATAAATTCTGAACAATTTAGATGCTAAGAAATTCCAGCGATCAGATCATCTAGACTGTATTAAATCCTAAAAGGAGTTTAGGACAGCTGCTCCTAAAGAGTATGCACTGATAAAGTACACAAAACTTAACTGTACCAGTGCAGCAGGCACCTGCCATTACTGAATTCTGCTGCCAACAGATCCATTATAGTTCCACCTGACCCCACAATGGCACTCAAAACAACTTTCTCAGTGATGAAAAAATGCCACAATGCAGTATGAAACACATTAACAGGTTCATAATCCTCACATGCCATGAGCCAAGATCAACCACTTGGGGGGAAAAAAAAAGTTACCACAGCAATCCTACTTATAAAGTTAATTAACAATTTTTAATTACTTTCAATTTAAGTCCACTGATCTACAACATTTATACTATAAGTATTCACATTACTGTTTTACCTATCAATGGACTTCTGATCAACTAGTTCAACTTTCTGCATGAAACAAACCTTAGAGAACTGTCTTAAAGTCAACCAGTTTCAAAACTTCCACCCCTCCAAAAATCATCACAGTAAGTCACTCCAATTGTTACTAACAACATTAAAAATTGTGACAAATATCTGTTTTCCGAATATTTAGGTTAAGCCAACTGGATTTTGCACCTTTGTCTGATATATTCAAAAACTTCCAAGTATGCTGTTTCTTTTCCCTGTAATTATTAATCAAATAAACCCTTAATGTTTTCTTTGTAACTATACCAAGAGCTCTTCAAGCCTCTCCTTCTATTGCATGAGTTTCAATTGCAGATTTTCAGAGAAGAGGTAAGAAAATGACTGCAGTTTTGCATACTTTCTTAACTGTGAGAATCAAAACAGAGACCGTATTCCAGTAGCTGTCACATTAGCACTAAGAGGTAACCTCTCTAGTCCTACTTGATATTCCTCTGATCATATATCCTTTCTGGCAAACTGTGCACTCAATATTTATACTCTTAATTGCATGTGAGTTTCATAACTGTTTTAAGAGTCATTGCTCTGCACAGTATCTACTTTCTGTAGTCTTACACTGCTTCCTGTAACTTTTACACAATGGACCACTTTTTACATGTTCCTGTAGATTAATTAGCATCTTAATTTTTACATAACTTAGCTAGCTCTGCACTAGTGAACAGTTATTATTTGCCATTCAGTCTCAAATTACTGGTAGCGTAGGAATGATCCTACGACTTCTTCCTTGTAGATAAAAAAAATGTTATTACTTAGGTCCAAGAGCAAACCTAAGCACATTTTTAAAAAATGAATTAAAAAATAATTCTAAAAACATCAGCTAATTTTGATGATCATAAGTATTATATTTTGGGGATCTATCAGCTACCAGTTTTTGATCTATAAAACATACAATGTAAACAGTGTTTCCTTAAAGATCTCAAATTATTTTATTCAGTGGCTAAGAATCACCCATTTCACATCTACCCAAGACAGCAGGTCAGAGAAGTTAGTTGACATGTATCAGAAAATTAATGACAAAAGTTTAGACAGAAAAAAGAGCTCCTGAAAATTCCTGCTGCGCCTCAGTCACTGAGAATTTAGCTCTGGAAACTAACTCTTCATATTTCTGACTGCCTTGCTCTTGTCATGAAGCACTTTGATACTGCATTACATCTCTTCTTTTGAGTGATGATAAAAGCAGGGTATTAACATTTTTATTGTACCTCCACTGTAGAAACAAAATAAGTTATGTTTTAAAACTAAGGCAAAAAAATTACAACAGTAAACTCTGACATACTGTTTCTTCGCAACTCTTGTCATTACTGTAGTTGCAGTAAGGAATAACATGATTATTCCAAAGTAATATGGGGCCTAATCGACAAAGGTCTTCAGGTCTGCTGTTCTCCGTTCATTTCAAATACAATAAAACATTGCTGCATGCATGGAAGCACAAGTCAAGGCCACAAAAGCTTGCCAGGCATCCCTTAACCCATCTGATAAAAAGACTGAATATACTTCTGGTTAGTAGGCAAGTGCAGTCTGTGCCTTAAAACATGCATCTTGCTTCACAAGCTTTAAAATAGGGAATAAAATTAAACACTGCCCAAGAGGAAAAGGAGGGATGTAAAAGTGTATGTAGGAGAATTCCATGCTATTTCACTGTTTGGTCTGGGTTTTTTTGCATTCACGGTCTGAAAAAAAGCTTTCTGCAGCGGGAAAACAGGTGAATATCAGATTCAAGAGAAGTTTTTGAGTAATTTAGAAAGTGTTTAAAATTTACAGTATCGGCAATTTATTCTAGAAGCTTACACTTCAGAAACAGATGCAATTTTGTTCCTTACATATTCATTACCAGACTTTCCACTTATTACAGATTAATTAATTTCAAAATACTGTTTCACAAAGCAACACTTCCAACAACAATATCAGTAAATAAAAATTTTACCCTACGGTATAATTCTAAGATTACTCCCTGTGCATACAAATGCAGGCAGAAAGCTCTGATTTCAAGAAAGGGATAAAATATTCAGCAAAAATTTGGTAAGCCACAACAGTGGTTAGTATTCTTTTAATAGGCGAAAGTACTGAAGGGATACAGGTTCACGTCAAATCTACACATGAATTCCACACTACTTTACTAAAAAAGCAAACCTGCACAAAATGCATAAAACAAGCAAAAGAAGCCCAAAATTAAACAGCATTTTTTTTACTACTAGCAAAACATTATTGGGATAAAGGAACAGCTACAGGGTTTTTTTCTAGGATAGTTTTATTGTTAAAAGCTAGGAAGTCTGTTAGAGGTCTTCAAGAAAGGAAACAATCTTCTAACACTGAAGTTACAGCACAGAATACCTGCAGTCAAGTACAACACAGTTTGGTGACCCCTTCATAATTCAAGGGAAAACATTAAGAGGGTAACAATCTTACCCGATATAAAGAAATGCTTTTCTCTTTTCAAGCACTACATTTAAGCCCAGAAAGGATTCATTTTCATGCTACAACAAACTACTGGCAAAGCATAATCCTAGAAGTATCAGTATTGAGAACTCACTTTTGTTGCCACTACATTTTTTTTCCTTACTGAAGAACTATATAAGGAACAATTTCTCTGTACGTGGAGAGGTTTTCCCTGGAAGTGCCTATGAAATTGCATAAAAGCCTGACTTCATAAACAAATGTAGTCAGCACTGCAAGTTGGGTGCCATTAAATTACTATTTTCCACAGCAAAGTTACTACAGCATCACCTCGTCTCTCAGACTAAACAAGAGTCAGAGCTTTCCCTTCCAAATTCTGCAGAGTTTTAATGATACCTGGCTAACTCGCTATTTTATAGAATCATAGAATCATTTTATATAGAATAGGTAGAAACTGCAGGGAAAACAAATGTAAACTGTCAATAAACAGTACTTTTCTTCTTAGAAAGCAGCTGTGTCCCAAACAGTAGTTAAGGAACTAACTTTAAGTGGAGGCCATTAAAGAATATAGACTAATTCCAGTTAAAAAAGCTACATAATTTACAAATTGGTGTCTTTACTATGGCCTAGTAGCAGGCAGCTCAGCAGAAGCTAACAGTTTTCATTGCTTCTTTTCACCTTTAGAAAAGCAACCCAAAAGTACAAGTTTAATAGGATGCATATTCCATTTCTGCAAAGTCAGAGATTACAAACATACATTAAGAAAGCATGATGCTAAGTAAAAATCATTCCCTTATGATTAGCTTACATACTAAAGATAAGCAAATTTAACAAATCTTGTATACAGCCAGTATCTTCCCTTCTCCAAAACATAAGTTTACATACAAAAGCTTATCAGGTCTAACTATCAGACAGACTTGAACATATTATACTTACAATCCCAAAACTAAATTTATTAGTCTTAAAACACTTAAAGATACATATTTCCTTAAATAGATCAACCATAAAGGGAAACCTTCAGGGGACCTGTTTACAGATCTATATGTTATATACTAGCAAATACAAGAATGTAAGAATAGTCTGTGAAATTGGAAGTTCCCAATGTCAAAGTCCTACTAGCAATGGATATTGGGAAGTGGCTGCAGCAATAGGTTCCTAATTTAGTAGTAAGCAGTACTTAGGCACTATTACTTACTGCCATTTGCTGCAGCTCCCACTTTGGATAAAGTCTCCCATTAATACATCTTTACTTTCACAACCTACACTAGATGCTTGAACTTTTAAAGCAAACTTAAAATTATGCCCCCCTCCCCAACTGAAGGTACTAGTACCAGTGAGACTTGAAAGAAAGCTTTTATCTTAATTAGAAAACCACAGAAATCTACTTTAAAAACACCAAAAAATTTTTTTTTTTTTTTTTTTTTTTTTTTTTTTTTTTTTTTTTAAATCCAGAAAAAAGCTTCTAAGAGGTGAATGGTCCTGGAAGCAACTCCATTTACCGCCCCCCCCCCCAAAAAAACCCACCAAACAAACCAAAACAACCAAAAAAACAAACCAAACAAAAAAACACCCACACAAACCCAAAACAAAACAAAAACCCCAAACAAACAAAAAACCCCAATACAACAAACACCAAACCTCATGCCCTTTAGAGCCATCAAAACAGCTGACATTCAAGGAACAGGGGAGTAAATCACCTTTTTTACCCGTGGATGGGGGGGGAGGGGCACACCCGGTGTGCAAAGCACATTCCATGGAGAGTCTACTCTCATTTGTGATCACAGAATTCTCTCCTCCCGGCTTTGACCATACAGTTACAGTGAGGAAATACTTTTCATAGTAATGAATAATTACTTTAACAGCAGTTAATACTAACTAAGAAGACAGAATATATTTCAGATTCTTCCTCAACCCTTCACTATGCTTCATTATTCTCAGACTTCCCTCTTTCCAACAACCCTGCAATTTCCTCTTTCCAATGCATGTTGCCCAGGCAGCTTCCACTTTCTTGTACCTGCCCAAACGTCCCTCCCATTTTTTTCCCGACCACTGATCAATGATCATGCTAATTTAACCAGCAGCTAGCCTCTTCTCCTCCTCCACTGCAAGGGTTGCTTAAGACAGGAAAGAAACTCTAGTTCTCTGTTTCCGGCTGTTCACTGTCCCTTTGCTATGAGGACTCTGAACTCCTTCAGGAACCTCTGGAAACAAAGCAAACTAACACCTCATGACAGAAGCTCCCACAACTACTTCAATAAAACTAGGAACTCCTAAGTTACAATATGCCATTCAGCCTCTAGTAACAGTAGGATTTTGACTGTTGGGAAAAAAAAATAACAAAACCCCCAACAACATGCAGAAGAAACATTAACAACAGTTGAGTTATAATTTGGAATTTAAGTATCAGAAGTTATAATCAAATTTCATTAAAATAGCTTACATAGCACACAGCCCAGCGAAAGATTTCATGCTGTGTATGCTAACACTCTCCCTTTGTTATTATAAATAATTCAGTAAGATCATGGCATGAAGCAAACATACATTTTCAAAATCTCTTAAATATAAATGTAGCAAAACACTCAGTATCTTCTTCACGATAATAAACAACTGAGTACACCTGGCTTAACTGAACTTTTTTTTCACAAAGTTCTGCCATGTGTCTTAAGTCATTCTGCTCCATTCAGTTAAGTAGAAATATCCTTTTTCCTTTTTTTTACCAAGGGTTGCAACGTGCAATTTTTACTCCTAAATAATATACATGTATCTTCCTTACAGCATTCCCACAGCTACCCTACTTATCTGACCTCTTTCTTACCCGTACACCTATATCACCCCATTTATGCATTTAAAAAGATCTACAAGGATCATCTATGCTCTCAGTCTGTCCATCCTCAAGCATGGGAGCCCTCAAATCTTTGTGCTACCCTTTTTTTTTTCTTTAATGGAAACACTTTTCCACATCTACAAGGCCCTTCATAGTTCTATTCCCTGTAAACAATGCTAGCTTTAAGTCCCTATTTGTTACTGTTAAGGAACTTCACACTTGAGCTGGTCTCATAAGACCCCCCTAATCTCTTCAAACTCCACACTTGCCTATAGCAGCTGATCTACACATAAGACATGCACTGAGAGGCATTGCTATTTGTTATGTTTTAAACACTTGCATACAGAGACAATGTACCCACGCACAGGGACCTGAAAGCAGGAACAAAGTTACTACAGATTTTTGACATGCTGGATGTACAAGTACCCTTTGGAAACCAGGAACGTGACAAAAACTTGCAAGTACTCTATACCACGTTTAGTTCAAGGTAAACTTGGAAGTCTCTCTACAGAGAAACGATCGTCTCTGTATGTAGTCTCTTTCTGCAGAAACCATGCAGTAAGCAACTTGTGAAAAATGCTTTGTTTGCACTGTATCAGTATGGAGGGCTTACCCATAACATGCGTTTTAAAACCTTAATTGAAAGCAATTGAATTTCTTACCATGGATTACAGTTTTACAAACATAGAAGATTCTGCCATGAGTATTAAAAAAATCAGCTCTAACAACAAATACCTTTATACGGGTACCAAGTTATTCACAGGGGGAGGTTCTACAATTTTTGAGTTATTTATTTTCAATCAATTTAATTATAGCTCTCACATTTCATATGTGCACATGTAAAGATTTACATGACATTTAGCCAGTCATCTTTACCACAAAAAAGTGAACCAGTCATGACTAAATGAGTCCCAAGTACGAGCATGCTACACCAGTGAATGTTCCTGTTTCACTTCAGAGCAAAAATCGCTAGGAGATATAGAGGAGTGACTTTTCAAACACTGACTGGAAAGATTAGGTTAATTCAGCTTTACATTCAGTAGTAATACTCCAGATTTTTGTTCTGGTTTGTTTTCTAAAGAATGAGAAAAAAAGATATTGTTTGTTTGGGATTTTAATGCAGTTTGAAGAAATAAATGCTGGAGTTTTTTCAATGAGGTTTGTTTTGTTAAGTTCAGCTAGATAATAGGAAGGCAGTAACACCTCTGTAGTAGCAGCAAACCAAAAACCGCTGATTTTAAAATAATGAAATGCACTGCAATTACAAAAAAAAAAAAAAAAAAAAACCAAAACAAAAAACAAACTTTTTTTTTCCCCCTACAAAAATAAAACAAGCCAGAAAACTACAGTGGTATCAAAGCCAATTAATACTCTTCAGTCTTATTAGGACTTCAACGAAAAAAATTAGCCATTCTTTTTAAATTTGTTGCAAAACTAAGGCAATACTATATCAATAACAGTACCTCAGTGTAATTCAACAAAGTGAGAACATAGCAAATTATTATTGTGTCTTTTGCATATTAGCAATATGCAAATGTCCCATTTCACCTATATTCTAACACCTACCTTCAATTCATACTAGAAGAAAGATTCAGTAAATCAAAGACAAAGTTGATATCCTCCTGCTCACATCTGTTCAGCTTTGGTTTACTATATACAAAGCCCAGGATTTAACGCAACTTTGGTTGTTTGGAATGTATTTTAAAAAGATGAAACTGGGGCCAAACTAACCTTACTAACAACACAATAAAAACTAAGTCACTTCTTACTTCCATTAAATAGAACAAATGTTCATCTTTTTAAATCAGTAATTTCCCTCAGACTTTTGAAGACTACTTTCTTCACCCAGTCTATTAATGAATGATGTGCAAATGGACCACTTTAAGATCAGTATAAAGGAAGTTTTCTACTGCATTAACAGCCCAGGGAAGGAGAAGTGGGATAGTGCTCTTTCCACTTACAAAACTACAAATAATTCATTTTTCCTTCATTGTTACTGTATACATCCATGCTTCAGGTCTTTTCCCAACTATTAAATCCAGCTGGACTCAGTGAGGACTTCAGAATGTCTTTCTTATCTTAAAAACAATTCCAACACACAAATAAACAAATGTTTCCCATATAGAGCTTCATCCTACAGATGTTTTCAGATATGCATAACTCCACTAAATGCAGCCCCACTCAAGCAGAAAGAATTACGAATTGTAGTGAAACTAAGCAGAATTGCAGAACTACGTAGGACAAGTATCTTTAGACAGGTGAACAGGAAATGAGAGGACACCTCTGTGTCCTGAAAAGTAGCACAGAATAGCAGCCTACTGGCCTTGCACATTCATTCAGTTCTGAAATTACTATACTTTCAAGTATGATCAGATATGATGAAAATCAGTGTACTAACAAAAGATGCCTATTTTTATAATCCTTCTACACAAAAATATTACATTGTCAGTGGTCTACAGAGCCTCTGTATTAATCCAAAGAAGGAAAACCAAATAGGAATTGTAAGAATGCTTGGGTACTTAAAATACATTTGTGACGTGGAACTAGTATTTCCTAAAAGGTACTATACAAATATTTTATTTTACTTTAGCTGTACATCAAAAGTTAACTTTATTTAGAACAAAGAAGCACTGATTTAAAGCTCTAAGTTCTCTACTTGAATACTCTGCTTTATAACTCAATACGGAGACCAAATACAGTACTTACAAAACAGAAAACACGCTTCCAAATTCAGTCAGTAACCAGGATTTTCTAAACTGCAACTGTTACCATTTTTAGTAAAAGAAAAAAATACTACTATTTTCTTTTTCTAGGAAGCAGGGATAGAAAAATAACATCAGTTCAAATATGTTGGGGATATTACTACTGTCTATAATATCCTGTAAAAACACAGGAGGCAGACTTGACCGTGAACATTCTTCTCTGAGTTCCTGCCAAGGAAGACTTTAATATGTTCTATCTTTGATTATCATTTTCTGATTGTTAAGAGTTCTACAGAGCAGCTAAATATGAAGAAGCTTTTTTCATTTCTTATGGGGTTTAGCAAATGAAGCACATAACTACACAGTATAGCACCACAACACACAAAATTACTAAAAAGGGAATCACTAAAACAGCTAATATTGTTAGTGAAAAATCCAGAATACTACTTCATGCTATCAAATGCTGCAATATGTCTAAAGTGAGACATACCAGTTAAAAAAACCCAAACAAACCAACCACCATCCCTCCAAAAATTGTTTATTTAATCATTGTGATTCTAAGGAAAACTACCATACCTGTAAAAATAAGAAAATTAATAGGTGTTACAATGCCTAAATGATTGCTTCCAACGAACCTTGCACTTTGGTTTCACTACAGTCTTCCAAGCATGGTACATTTAACGTAACACTCTCATCACCTGAGTGATACTGGCTGAATTTTAATATTTATGAGAAATTAGTAATTGCTTAAATAAAGGTTAATTAAAGAGAACTCACCACCATCCCTCTCTCTAACTCTGTGAGTATGCACACTTTTTGCTTTACTGTGCCCTGTGTTGTCACCATATTTGTTTTCAGGGCTATCGGAGCGCCGCAACATTTTATTTGGTGGTGAAGGATCTGTGGTGTCTCGCATCTTGTCATGACGGTGATCACCACCACCGGGGTGACTCTTGGATGAGTACTTAAGAGCCTGTAACAGATCACAAGAGAACAGACATTTACATTAGATATGAAGTTACAGAACTGATGTTAAAATGTTATTTCTAAATTTTAGATCTCTTTCCAAAACACTTTTTAAAGTTAATTAATTTTCATTTCCCATTTAAAAAAACAGCATTAGTCTAATTTTAATTACTTATATTAAAGCAACAAGTTCTGTAATTAGAACTCAAACAATTTTCTCCCACTATTACATCCAACATAACACTTGCTGTTAAGAAAAACCTAATTTCTCTTTTCACTGATGGACCATACACTTTTAGCAGTAAATAGGCTACAGTACTTCTGCACTTTTGGGAGAAGCAAAAGTCTCAGCTCGGTATTAAGAATATAAACAGAAGGTTACACTGAATCAATACAAACTTTGAATATATCCTCCATACTGTAGTCAAGGCCACTCCGTTTCACCACTACCTTGAAATTCTGCAACATTTTTTCAGTACTAGCAACGCTGTAGCAGATGTAACAAAAACCCCCTAGAATTATGGAGGCTCAAAACATGTAATGTGACAATTAATTTTGAAGTATTTACCAAAGAGTACATGTTCTCCCTCACTTTGACTTGCTAGATTTTGCAGTGTGAGCTTCTGAGTGGCAAATGTTTACATTTACATGAACTGTCACTGACAGCTGCCTTGGACTGTCAGGTTACACTTCAGAGTGATACAAATACACAGAAATGTAATAAACCAGTTCAGTTCTGTGCCCTAAGGAGAGCAATATCACAATATATGGCATTCTCCAGATTCACACCCTGGGAACTGGGTTTTTGTTGTTGTTTTGTTTTTCCAGTAAACACAGCACAGGAATACAGTATCCACCCTACAGAAATTGAGGTTACTACCAGCAGTTTAAGGATTTGATGGTTTCTGAACATGCCTAGCAGCTGGCAACTGCAGAAATTAAGCCTTACTGGCAACCCCAGTTATTCAGGCTTTAAAACCATGCCCTGCTCGGGTTACAGTCCACAGCAGCAGTTTTGGGGAGAAGAAAGGACTTGGGGAGGTGGGCAAGGGAAGAACAAGATGCCTTTTGTTTTTAAAAGGAAAACACTCACCTCCCCCTGGATGTCCACTCCACTGCAAGTGACCCCGGCTCGCTCTCCCGCCCCTCGTACCGTACCCTTCCCGACTCCTAGGCCCAAGCCCTACACGGGTCGCACTAGGCCTCTCCTCCTTGCCCCGGCCCCGCAGGCCCCAGAAGAGCGCCGGAGCCCCGTTCCCCTCGCGCGCGGTGGCCGCCGC
>JMFS01112666.1:0-20209 GCA_000699545.1 Podiceps cristatus | reverse complement strand
GCAGGACCCTGCACCTCCCCGCGTTGAACCTTACGAGGTTCCTCCCCAGCAGGACCCTGCACCTCCCCGCGTTGAACCTTACGAGGTTCCTCCCCACCCAGCTCTCCTGCGGCCCAGGTCCCTCTGACTGGCAGCACGGCCTCTGGGCATCAGCCAGTCCTCCCGGTTTTGTGTCATCGGCAAACGGGCCGAGGGGACGCTCTGGCCTTTCATCCAGGTCATTGGTGAATAAATTGAACAAATCTGGGCCCAGCATTGACGCTGGGGAACACCACTGGCTCCAGGCCTCCAACTAGACTCTGCGCCGCTGGTCACAACCCTTTGAGCTCTGCCCTTCACCCAGGTCTCCATCCACCTCACAAACGATAACTTTACAGAAGTAGGAGCCTGCCTGAATTTTTGGGTTGAGGCATTGTCTGAAAAGATCCTGTTTCAAATCATTTCACAGGGCTCTGAATTCCACTGGCCCAGAATTAAAAATGTGATGGTTTGGCCAAAGTCATCTCGGGTTGTGGAAGATGAGTTGTAGATATTTTACAGGTTATCTGCCCATTAATTCTGAGTGGTATTTGTCCTGTCTCACAGTATTATTTGAATAGTCTTTCAGCTCCTGAGTGGGAGCTGTCTTAACAGAAAAAATATGTAAAATCTAAAGGAAGTAAATGAACACAATCTTTCCGGTGATAATTTAAAATGGTAGAACAAGCAGCATGTAAATCAAGTAATCTGTTTTAATAATCAAACCATTTAAGTCCTTTTCCATATTGCTATCGTTCCCCTTGCATTATCGTTGTTTAACAACTCAGTACAGTTGGCATTTAGAAATTCACTCCTTTTGCGATGAATGATGAATGCATAAATAACCGCGCTCCTACTGCTCAGATGTTTTTCCATTCAAAGACTGAAAAGTGAAGTACTTAAGACTGTTGTGCAAATTCATTTGCTTATCCTGCCTATCCTACCCTGCACTTCCATATCCACGAGGACGTTTGATGAGTTCCCTGTGTCGTTCTTTCTCTTCTTCCCTTTTGAAGTTGTCCTTTCAGGGAGAGGGAAGAAGATCCTGATGCTGAATCTGTCAGGTCAGTCACACTCATGACTTCAGCTGAAAGCACTACACTTGGTTGTAGTAAAAAAACCAACCAACCAACCAAAAACCCCAAACAAAAGCCAACCCAACTTTTATTTCTAAAGAAGAACGTCTGTAAAATACTAATTGCTTTTTAATTGGAAGAACAAACTTTGTGTATTTACTAGGCCTTTTCAGCACCGGTAGGTGTACTTAATCCCCTTTCTGTAGGGCTTGAGGGTTTGTCTTCAGGGTACCTGCTGCTCGATTCTTGCTAATGGGGGAGAGACTGAGAGATGGTGAAGAGGAGATTTCACCGCAGTTCTTGTTCGTGTTGCTGTTAGGTAACGTGAAGCTTTTCCAATACAAAAGAGAAAATACAAGAAAAGAAGTCTCACAAGAAACCCGAGTCAAATCTATGACCAACAAGTAGGAAGCCTTTCCTGACTAGACGTGCTTTCAAGGAAGCATGAGGAAAAGTCCTTTCTTTCAGCCTCAGTAGTTAATGGGCATATTGTGGCGAAACGTATTTGCTTTGTGATTTGCAAACTTAGTTTTCCCCTCCATTGCTTGTGGCTCTTTACATGAGCTGGCTGAAGTTGTTGGTATCTGTCCCACAGGGAATGGTGTCAGTGATGATCGGGACTTGGGGTGGCCGAGATCGTGGCTGTCCATTGTCCTTTCAGCAGACGTGGCAGACGGGGATCTTTGGCAAAGGAGCTGGATGGGCAACTGTCGGTGGAACATCTTCATCTGCTGCTTTGAGAGTCAGCAGTTTGTCTGCCGAAGCCCTTAGTTGGTAACCTGATGTGCTGCTGGGACGGCTTCCCGGCCAAAACCACAGGAGCTGCGTTAAGGCACAACGTGCCATCAAACACACAAATGCCCGAAGGAGTCTGCCTGCTTTCACGGCCAGAGCACAACCAGTCCCGATTAAGGACTACGTACTCACTATTTGCATTTCAGTGGGATGGTACAGATCACGGTAATAACTCTGAAAGAAACCCTAATTATACAGCAACATAAGTCATATTTTGCATTATTACTTTTGCATGATTTGCATGACCTGTGTTGGTTCGGCATCTAATTTTAGTTTTGATCTGTTACCAAAGCAAGCGTTTCGGAGTGCTTGCAGATGGTGTGCTGTCTCCTACTACTGCGAGATGATTCTTGGGGGTTTTTGAGCCCTGTTTCAAAACAATGCTGTATTCAGGAGGCTCAGGCAGCGTTCACAGATCAGCTCTGAGCGTGAGCTTAACAAATGCAGAATATTCCTTTACAGCAGAACAATGAAGCATCTGAACATCAGCATCTCGTGGCCAGCTGACTGCAAAAGGAGTCTCCAAACAGCTACAAAGAAAACCTGTGAAATGCTGTGACTGTACCTTGCCCCGGGCTTGTGGAGTAACCAGAGCGCAAAGTTCTGTTAGCTGTGCAGTGTAGACAGAAAATGGGGAAGGTGGTACAGTATAAGAAAGAGATGGCTTCGAAAATAAGGTTGAAAGTCACCCTGAGTATGGCTGGTCATGTGGCTTCAGGTTATGTTTGTTTCTACGGGGACGTGGCTGTATCAGGGCCCTTGGCAGCGATGTGAGTGGGATTTGCTTCCTGAAGTTACTGGAGAAGTCAGGAGGAAGCAGCAGGGTATCAGTCGCGGTCTTTGTTTTGCTGCCTCTTTCTTGATCTTTCTGTTAGGTTGTGGGATTTTACAGTACCTTCTGCGTCCCCCGAAAGAAAGTTGTTATTTAGAAGTATAAGCTACTCCTTGCCTGGGCACTCTTCGGAAAAACCTACCAATGCAGAATTCGTGCACCACTGAACCAGAGAGACAAAATCAGACTCTTATCTTCTGCGTGATGCAAATCTGTCCAACCACCGGTCACCGGTCCGGTTTTTGTGCTGCAATTTTGTCCACTGATATATTTGAAGGCAGCGTACCCCTTAACGCAGCGGTGTATAATCCGATGAACAAAGCTGAATTCCCAAAATTGAAGGCTGCGGTAATCATGGTGTGGCAGGTTACGGTTAATATGGACATGGGGGTTGGAAAGAGGAGGAGGCAAATGAAGGCAAAGCCTCTTTTTTTGAAGTACCTGAATGATGTAACATCAGAGTGGAAGGAACATAATGGATCATGAAGTCAGTTGCTCGTCAGTCCGGGAAGCCAAATCTTCTAAACACGTTCATAAAATCAGTTCAGCAATATCCGTCAGGGCTCACCAGCCCTTGCTGCCTCGGTTGAAATGCTCTTCGGGCTTGCTCCCTCGGCGGCGGGCTTGCTCCCTCGGCGGCGGGCTTTCTGTTTCAGGCCTGTGTTGGCCAGGGTAAGTCTGTTCCCGTTTTTCTATTGTGTGGGCCTGTGTGGTTTTTTGTTTAATCAGTTCAGTCTGCCTGCCAAGATGATGTTCCTCTACCGATGTATTTGTAGAGTATTCCTCCTCAATAGTTTTATGAGTCTTAAGCCTTTATGTTAGCTCTCTTACGAGATAAGCTCTAGGCCCTTTTGCACGTGTGTTCCAATTGACTTCACGCGTGATGGGAGCAGACAGAAGAACCTACCTGACTTTTGAGCTTTATTTTTCTTTTTATTATCCTTATGTAGATTATGTGGTTTTTATTTGACAGATAAAAAGAGATTATGGACGGATGGCCGTCTCTTTGTTTCTAGCTCTCCCAAGCCTGTTCTACTCTTTCCTGGTTAGATATAGGATCATAGGATAATTCAGCCCCAGGAGGTCATTCAGGGCAACCTCCTGCTCGGAGCAGAGTGATGTGATTACTGCATTGGGATTTTACAGTGTTCCAGGCAGACTTTTCACGTGGAAAGTGGGAGTGTGTTTTACTGCTCTCCGCCGAGAAATCAAGGCCAAGCTTCTCTCCTCTACCTGTGCTCGATAGCCGCTTTCTCCTGCGTGGATCGGAATAAAACTCCAAAGCATTATGTTGTCCCTGGAAGCTTTTCAAACAACTTCCTTTTGTCTCATTATCTGTTTCAAGCCTGCTTGCGCCTTCTGCTACGCCTCTAGAAATGTAAAAAGAGCGTGCAGCGCTTCCCTGCAGCAGGAGAGACAGCTCAGTCTGTCTGACGCAAATAGAAATGAAAGTTCAGTGACTCCTATGTTTAGTGGTTTGGCATTTTTTCAGTGCAAGGAGGAGGATTTTAATATTATTCCCATTTCTAGCTAGCTACCTTTCACAGTTTTAGCCTTTATCCAGCGTTCATTAGTGCTAGCTTAGCATCCATCTTCCCTTTTCCTTCCCTCCGACCTTACCTAGTGGGTTTGCAAAGCTGCCTAGATGACTCAAAGTTCAGCTCTGTTGGAGCTGAATCAGCCATGTCAAATTACAGTCAGTTTGCTTAAATGTTGGTTTGTTGTAAAGTCAGAGTTTGCTATTTTCTTTTGAGAAAAATTACATTGTTACAAAGGACTCCTTTAACCTTATTTCCGAAGCTGACTGTGAAAATTGAAGATGAATGAAGTGTTCCTCCCCCTGCCCTCTCTGCTCCCTCCGTACAGGAAAGGAGTGGTGCCGAATGCGCACTGAATGGCATTTCCTAGTTTGTTAAACTGGCAACATCTGAAAGCTGAAGCCATGCAGGACAGCTGGAAGCAAAATTTTCACCTGCATGTTAAATGAACTTCAATTCCTTTTTTTTCTTGCCCTCAGGATGGATCAAAACCTTGTAGATGTGCATATTCAGAATCATGACAGACTTGGATTGTTTTCCTAGCAGAGGGAGGTAATACTGACCAGACAGTTTTTTCAGTCTGTTTTTCCCAGTGCAGCAAGAATATTTTAGCTATAGTTCTGCCAACACAAATCCTGTTTATCTGAGCTCTCTTGTGATGAGGATGATTTGCTATAATGCAATTTATGAGCAATTTACTGAAAGATTTGAAAGTCGTTCTTTTCCCACTTGATGGCTGAGTTTATTTCAAGATTTACCTAAAATAAAGTCTTTAGGTAGCACCAAATGCTCAGTAGAGAGACCTGGTCTGGCCTATAAAAGGCACGATTGGCTGACACACGCGAGGTGAAGCTTGCTTAAGCAGAGTCATCTCACTTCCCACAGCATGAGAAGAATAGTTGTTCCTTTGTGCCGGTGCAGCTGCCGATACTTTCTTGCATTGAAAACCAGGTAAATAGGATTTCACTGCCAGAAGTCTACTTAAATCCTCTTTCTTAGTGAAAACATCCTAAAGGCCCATCCTTGACTATCCACGTACATCTCTTCGTGAACACGAGTTTTAGTTCAGCGTCTTTGTGCGTGTTTGCAACGAGAATGGAGTCAAAGTCTGCGGTAATGTTTTTTTTATATATATATTTGGTGAGGAGAAATAAGTAATAACTTACTCCTTTGGGGGAATAACCCAAATCATGTGGGGTGTTTGCAACAGGACAAGGAATTGTCCCTCTTCTGCGTATCAGAGAGGTGTGCAGCTGCTTGATCATTCTTCTTCCCGTGCGCAGGGGAGGAAGGAAGGAAAAAAAGTATGCTGATACTAAATACTCAGTTTGATTTGTGCTTTGGAGTTAATGCGTTCAGTTGGAAATAGATAATAGTTTGAAACCATCAGTTTTTATTCTATCTAGCGCAGGTTGATGCACCTGTAGCACTCTTGTATCTGTCCTGGATTATTTTTTTTTTTTTTTTTTTTTTTTTTGTTAATATTTCATTTACTTCAAGCTGCTGCTGCACAGTTAAACTGAAAGTCCATCGTTGTGGTGGGACTTCTTCTCGTGAAGGTCGCCCGCTTCTGCAGCGTCTGTGTAGCATCAGGGAGCAGGAAGGGGTGAGGCCATGGAGATTTGCTGAGCACCTGCTGACGTGGGAAAGCTTTAGGGTGACGGCGTGTATGTAAAGCAGAATATTATGTCAGTCTGGGATCTGTGGGGAGAAGGGACTTCCAGATGGGAGAAGGTCTTTTCCCGGCAGAAAACGACCCATAATATCAATAGCTACACTTCAGCTCTCTTCAAGGAACAGAAAATGAGACGACTGGTGACTTGGCGTGATTTTTCCAGCAGTTGCTCTGCTCCTGTTAGACAGATGGAGGGAAAGACTGGCAAAATGTGCTTCTGAGGAGCCGTTTCACAGCCCGGCAAAGCCCGGCCTGTGATCTCACTGCAACCGGTCCCCGGGAGCTGGCATAGGTTATCTCAGAAAGTATGCTGGATTCTAGAAGTAGTGCTGCCTGCTGCTTGCGATCCCGGCAAGTTTCTGTTTATCTTTTGGTACAGAGGAGTTACCGTGTAAATGATTAATTAGAAATTCCCTTTATAATTTGAATTGCAGCATTTGGAGTGGCGATTGCATGGTAGGGTGCTTTTGTTTAACGGTCTGCGTTCTGCAGATGTTGTTTTGGAGTATGGGTTCCAAGTCTTGCCAACTAACTCTTTTCTTTATTTGTACTGAGTGCATTTGAAGTTGCATCATTTCCTCGGTAAGAACAGTTTTATTTTTGACTGGAGTGTTTGTCAGGTGGGAGAAATCCTAAATGTGAGTGCTCTCTGGTGGCGAAGACTTCTGCTTCGGTTTTCTGACTTCTGCTCTGTATTTTCCAGTGGCAATTGGATGTGAACATAGAATAACTGGACTTAAGGATTTTATTTTTTTTTTCAACTCCCTAAAAATAACAACTACAAAACAAAGTAAGAGCCTTTTCCTTTCCTTGGCAGTCTTTTCTAGACAATCATTTCTGTCCCTTTAAGTGATTTATATTCTGTGACCTACTGGTTTATATTGTCTCACTATCAATCCATGTTTTAACAAGGTAATAAAAACTAGCATAAAAACTTCTCATGAAAGAACTGATGTTCTTCATCAAAACGACACACAAGGATTAAATACTGTGACTTTCTTTTTGGCTGCTGAGCTAGGTTTCGGATGCCAGAATAAGTAGAAAATTCAGAAGACAGTGATACAGAAATTATTCAAATAGTGTCATTACAGGGAAATCTTTTCCCCTCAGCGTCGCAGCACAAGATGGTGCGATTTTCATGATACACACACAACCAGGTTTGACAGCGAGGGTGTTGACCCCCAGGAGAAGGTCTGGGGGTTCCTTTTATCAAGTGTGCTGTAGATTGCTTTCAGTAAAAAAAAAAAAATAATCCACTCCTATGTGTTATACACTTGATACTGAAACAATTACACTGTCCTTTCTGTCGATGAGCTTTCCCTTGATGGAGTGCCCAATATTATATATCAATATATAATGTACATGTCAATATATAATATATATATATATCAGTGGCCCAATTGATGAGCCTTTTTGAAAAGCGCCAGATTGCTTCGTGTCTGGTTTTACGACCTGGCCTTGCGGCAGAATAGCGACTTTAACACAGCTTGTACCTCCCAGTTTGGACTGCCGTCGCCGGTTGTTTTCTTAAGTTTTCACGAGTTCTTCTTGGGCAAGGAAAACGAAGAATCTCACGCCGAAGCAATGCAGTTAGGAAAACAGGCGCTGCTGTTCTTGGCCTGCTGCTGTGCTGAGCTGCGCTGTCTGATGAAAAGAGGCTTTATCAGCAAGGAGGGGTGAGGAGCGATGGCTCCTTTTAGGAACATCTAAGCACAGCTCTGGAATTTTAACTCCGATGCTAAGAAGTAAAGAAAAATGAACAGAGAGGTAAATGGGGATGTCAGTTGTTCATAAACTCTGTATCCTTAAAGCCAAGCTTGAGATATGGCCATTTGTCAAGGCAGGAGATGGATCCTTTTGCCTCGTCTCCATCTGCCGTTTGCCGCAGAGATTGAAGACGCAACTGGTCAGAGTCTAGTAAAACCTTCTAAAACCTGACTTTGAGGCCAATTGAGAGCTCTGTTGTCTCAGCCTGGAGCTGCCGGGGAAGCAAGGGTGCGTGCATCAGCGCTGCAGCTCTCCCTGGTCGAGGGGGCTTGTCCGGAGCAGGGGGCTCGGAAGGGCTGGTGTCAGGGCCAGCTGCAGAGCAAATCTGTAGGTTCTGCTTATGAGACAGTTGGGGACACTGAACTGTCAAGGGAGGAAACCTAAACTGTGCTCTGCTACTGAAAGTTTACATAATTCATTACTGAAGGAAGAGGTCAAGGCATTGGGTACTGTGATGGTGACTTGGCACCACACTGCTGTAGGGATGTCCTTTTTTTTTTTTTTTTTCTTTTCCTTCTTGGCAGCCAAAAGAAACCCCTTAACCTCTTTCTGCTGACCATGAACCCCCTGGCCAGGCATCTGGCAGTACAGGGGTGCTTAAAATCTCCTCCAGAAAGTGCTGTATCTTCATTTTTATCATTAACAGCGCCTTCAGCAGGGGCTGTGTGCCTGCTGCACAGTGGCTTTGGAGCGCAGTCTATATGTTCTCCATTGGGCAACTTGCCTTTTTTGAATGGCCCAGCTTCAAAAAGATGGGTAGGATTCAGCTGATTTTGATGTCCTTGTGATGGTTTCCATTACATATGTATGTCCGAGTGTGATTTGATCTCCTTAACAGAAACAGTGGTGTGCGTTTGCTTTTGCATAAGCTCTTATGTGTCCGAAGAGTCCCTCACGTGCTCCCGAGCGGGCAGAAGTCGAGCAGCCTGGTGTACGGTCTCTTTGCACCCACGCGTGTCTTCTGCGTGTTCAGCATCTTCCCAACGCCACGATTCCCAGCTGCTTTGTGCTTCAAAGAATTAAGATTTGAGATGGCAAATGACAGGGACTGAGTGTGTGGGGCTTCTGGGGTGCCCAAGTCTGTCTTAAGAGTTAGGCTGTGACTATTTCATTCCAGGCTTGCGTGCCGGCTGCTCGGTGTCGTCATCTGTGCGTTACCTGTCATTTTTTTTTGCAATAGTTAGCTGCTGAGCTGCAGTTGGTATTGCTAATTATCACAGCCTTATCTTTTCTAAAACATTTTTGGTAGCTTTCAAACAGCATGTATCTCTAAAATACAAAATATCTTTGCGTTTTAAGCTCACTGTTGTTTTGGGAGAGGACTATCAGGGCTCCCATCAGTTAAAACTGAATGCAGGAACAAAAAGATGTTTTGCAATTCTTGTGTCTTTTTAGTGAAGTATTTCTGGAGGAAGCTGGAATTAGAGGCAAAATGGCTTTTAGACAGTGGAATGCTGTTTGCTAGATTATGTTTTTTGAGTTTTATTACACCTGCTAAAAACTAACACTGCCAAGATGCTGCAGAAAATCCTCAAATGAACAATAGAAAATGTCAAGCCTGTCACCACATGGGGGTGGTAATAAATTCAATAAAGCAATGCTAGAACTTGTTCTCCGTCAGGGATGAGGAAGGCCCTTGTAGTCTAGAGAGGTGTTATGGTGCCATCTAATGTTGTAAGATTTAGGTACAGGCTGCAGACAGGTATTTGGTGGTAGAAATGTCATCGTGTGCGTGTTGATCTCTAAATCTGCTGTCGGCCTTTCTCCTCCTGAGAAGCAAGTGCTGTAGGAAGTCTTCAGCTGTTGACCTGAAATTCCTTCTGTGCTCTTCTGTGAGATAACTCTTGATAAAATGTGAATTTCTTTGGAAGCATCTTTTAACTTAAACTCTTTTTTGTTTTCTTAAACAAACTTCAAATTATTTTCTGTCTTGTTTACAGAAAGAATACTAAAGACCAGGTAGCATTTAGGGAAGGTGTAGTTTAGGGTTGTTTTCACACGTTCTTAAAAAGCTTTCACTTTTGATTTAGCAGCAGTGATATCAAAGTGCCTTCTAGTGACAAGGATGGAGTGGAAGCTAATTGCAAGAGCTTGAAAGGCTGTAATTTGCTTCGTGGCTTGTATCTTTGTTTACTTTCTTGCAAATGTGATTAAACCTCTAAGTGAGTGGCCTCAAAATTTCCGCTTCTCTGGCCTGAGCTGGCATATGGACAACTGGAGAATGTAAAAAAAAATTTTTAAAAAAATTGCCTTTAAAATCCTCTATTATATGAACTCATCTTATTGTCAATTGCAGAAATGGTAACTTAAATCTTGCTAAAGAATTTCTTAGAAATGTTTATTTCTGGCAACATCTTAATGGTGACAGAAATACCTGAATATGCAGAAAGCTGACTCGATTGCTTTGGAAAAGCAAAAGTTTGCTGTGCTCGAAAATATGGTTGGTCTTTGTACCTCAGTAACCTGATCGGTCATGCATCTGTATGTGAAATAGCGGTAGAAATTTCCCTTGTAAGTGGTAAGATGCGAAGCTCACCCTAGTCCCCAGTCCCTATTATGTAGAGACCTGATATGACATGCTGACACGCCGTCTGGGCCGCACTGGTCAGGTAATGTCCGGAGTCAGTCCTTTATCATAATGTTTCAGTACGGTGATGGATTGAAGAATTCACCTGATGAAACAGGCGAGTCGCTTGGAAAGCACATAGTGAAGCTCTATATTTGACTAATTCCCTTTTTCCCTTTTGTCTCTTCCCGGGCAGGTTTGAAAAAGGACGGATTTATACATTTATCGGGGAGGTGGTCGTTTCCATGAATCCTTACAAAAACCTGAACATCTATGGGCGTGACATGATTGAGCAGTACAAAGGAAGGGAATTGTACGAGAGGCCTCCTCACCTCTTTGCAATTGCTGATGCCGCTTACAAAGCGATGAAGAGGCGATCAAAAGACACCTGTATTGTAATATCAGGTAAGCTGAAAGAGCTTTTCATTATGAAGAACACTTGATCTTTGTGAAATTCTAGGCAGAAGAAGAATAATGATTTGCCTAATGACAGCATTTTATAAAAGAAAACTTCATTAATCTTAAAACTGCTTATTTGCATTTGAATCCATGTGTGGAAACCTTAGCAATTATTTTTTATCTCATTCAAGAGCCTGGTGTCAGTCATCAGCTTAATCTGTGCCTGCAAAGGGAGAACTTGAACACGAGTCCTCTGCTTGCTCTGCCTTTGTGAATGGAGATTAGTGAGAACAGGGTTCCCGTCTCTCTTCAGAGAACGGCTGATTTTTGTCCCTGAGACGACTGGCCGATGTTTTGTTCTCTGTTTTGATGACCGGCTGGCCGGCTTGTCGTGGCTCTAACAGTGGGAGCAATGCTTGTACCATGAACAGTTGCTATCTGGATCCTGGCACTTCGTTTCTTGATGTTCCCGTGCTTTAGCAGCTCTGAAAAGCGAGAGACCCGAGATGGCGTGCTCAACAGTAGCTTCTTGTATTGCAGTTCCCGGCACTGCTGCTAGCCAAGCCTCTGCATGCCAGGCTTTCTCCTCTAACAATATTCCTTTTGATCCTCTGTGTGCCAGGCCTTTTACCGACCTGTGAAATCTTACATCATCACTGCTTCGAAGTCAGCACAGCAGTAACACCCAGGCAGGGCTATGGCTCTGCTTAGAAAATGTTCAAAGTGCGTGCAAATAAGATTGCTTAGAAAAAAAAAAACAACACAATAACAAAAAAATCCAAACACTTTCGGGGTAGAGTTAAGATATGTCATTCAGTGCTTTGCTTTGCTTTTTTTGACCTGTTGTGTCATCTTTGTATTTATGCCCTCAGGTGAAAGCGGGGCTGGGAAAACTGAGGCCAGTAAATACATTATGCAGTACATAGCAGCCATTACCAACCCCGGTCAGAGAGCAGAGGTGGAAAGGTATGGGCTTCGTAGAAAATAAGTGAAATTGCTTTGTTTATGGATCTCTTTCAGTGGACTGTGTAGCATCACGTTACTAGATGGTCTCTTTTACTAATTGCTTGGTGATTTTTACAGCAGATGCTTCAGATACTACTTTTACTCTGGGAATTTTTTCTCCATGATTTTAGCGATCAATATTGCAAGTTTATTTTGAAAGGTCAAACTTTCCAATTAGAAACAGTATCTAGAAATCATGTTTCCTGCAGCAAATTGCCTGAAATAGGTGTACGTCAGAATAGCGTGTGCAGAGCAAGGAGCATTTTCCATGGCCTTTCAGGCTTGCGTCTTCCTGAATTCCAAAATGCGCCTGTCAGCCTTAGCTTAGTTTTTGAGCAAATAACGTGGCTGTCTGCTGAAACAGACTTAGTAGCTACCCCAACAAAAATTTTGAAAATTATTTGCAAAAGAGTTCAAGACATGGATTTCAAAACTTTCGTATGTAAAGGAATGGAATTTTTGATGCTATTTTCAGTGGGAGGATCTGGTCTTTGGTTCCCATTTGCACGGCTCTAAGAAACATTACTGAAAGCTCCCAGCTGATTTCCCATGGGATTGCAAATGTCATCCACGTCTGTCTTAAGATGTCATCAAAGAGCATCTCGGCTGTTACTAAATTTTTCTCTAGAAATGCCTGTGGAAAGAAAAAAAAAAAAAAAATCCCTGGTTTGAGTATCCAAGTCTGGACTTACCCTGTTCTTTTTTCCATTTATCTGCACTGCAGAGTGAAGAACATACTGCTGAAATCCAACTGTGTGCTAGAGGCCTTTGGCAATGCCAAAACGAACCGTAATGACAATTCCAGCAGGTTTGGAAAATACATGGATATCAACTTTGATTTTAAAGGAGACCCAATAGGTGGGCATATCAATAATTACCTACTGGAAAAGGTAAGCCATGCTGCCTTTGAGTTAGAGGCTTTTGTGTAGTTAGTTTCGGAATACGTGCTTTGCCATTAAAAAGTTTTCCTTTCAAACGTGGCATGTCAACAGGTGATGTATGAGGGGCAGAATCTTACTAAATCCAGGGCTTCGTTTTTCTTCAGGAGTTAGTACGTAAGCGAGCTGCCGCGGCAGCACTGGCAGCGCCCTGTTACTGTACCACCCCTGCCTTCCGAGCTCCCCGTGTGAGGGCCTAGTGTTACTCAAAGGCTTATGTGCATGTAGGTGTAAGTACTGTGTATCCAGAATAAAAGCTGAGATTAATTATAACATCTGCAAAAGTCCTTATTTATCTCACTGGTGAATAAAAGGAGACGATATCTAAGTAGTAACGAGTATGCCCGAGTAGTGTTACTCTGGAATAATGCCGCAGCCTTGTGTGATCTTTCAGTAACTTTGTATTTATATATTTGAAGTGATCCTAAGCATAATTTTTTTTTTTTTCATGTCATGAGGTGGTGGCTGAAAACATTGGAATATGTAAAACTCTGTAGAGAAACTGGGCTTGATCTATTAACAGTTCTCGTTATGTGTGAGAGACTTCTGGCTTCAATTTATGTGTGTGACCACATCTGCAAACATGTTTTTTTGTTTCTGTTTTACTTTTCCCATTATTTCCCTGAAGTCTATTTTCAGAATAAACACTTTATTTTAAAAAATAAAACACCAAACCAAACATTTAACATGTCATACTTTCATGCAAAAAACGGATGAGGCTGCAGCGACTTAAATCCTCATCATTTATTTAATATTCTTGACTTCTACCAAGTTAAATTTGTTTTCATTTTTGAAAGCAGCTGAGGTTCTGGTCCAAACACCAGCCGTTAGCAGACAGGGACTTTGCACTGTAGCAGGAACACACGCCTCGTCACTCTCCGTAGCTCAAACTTGTAGCGTAAAACAAGGACACATTGCTGCTTGTCTGAATTTCTGCGGCATTTAACATATTTTTTGTGTGTGTGCTGTTCTGCACTGGCTTGGAACGCGTGCTCTGAAGATGGAGCTGTTGCTTGCTCCCTAGAACAACACCCTCGTGTTAGAGCAGAGTGTTCACTGGTGCTGTTGGCCAGACAGTCCGGGGCTTGTAGAAGCAGTTACTGAAAGCTCTTAACTGTGGCCCGTGGATTATTTTTTCATAGTCACACGGTCCTGTTTTTCATTTCCAGCAATTAAATAACTCTTAAACTAAAATGCCGTTTTATTTGACTCTTCCACAAAAGCAATTCTGTAGTTGCCACATGGGGTTCCTGGTTGGAAGTAGGACGTTGCGGCTGTTACGCAAGCTGGTCTTTTTGATTCTAGACTTTAAACTCGGTGGCCATGCCTGACTAATAATGCTCACAACGGCCTTACTGTAAGATAAGATTAGGTTGGCGGTGTCCTAGCAGGGGCAAACAGATGCGGTGATGCCTACAGGGAGGTGCTGGGGAAAACTGACCACATCCAGAAATACCTCTTTTTGTATCTTGTTTCCCCTCAGTCTCGTGTGATTGTGCAGCAGCCAGGAGAACGAAGCTTTCATTCTTTTTACCAGGTTTGTATTCGTTTGCTGAAACAAATGACTTTTTTTCAGGTCTCCCAGATATGTTAGGCAACGTATTTAAAGCTTTCTCCCTCTCCTGGTTTGCAAAGGGTTTCCTTGTTGTCGCATCTTGGGTGATCTTGGGTTCTCTAAGCTCTTTGAAGAGGCCTGGTTTAGGGAAGGAGCATGGGAAGATTTATTTTTTTCTATCCTCCAGTCCCATATTAACACATTTGTAAACTTAAAAGGAGGCTAACTAAACAAATATGGTAGAATATTGGACTTTGACTCACTGTTTTATTTGTAATAAGTCTAATCCCTCTGTTTTCTCTTGAGGCCTTTCATCCATATGGAAGTAATTTTATGACACCAAGTTGACTCTGTTTTTTCTTTGGGTTCTTTTTAATGTCTTCCATGTTGTATGGTGGTTCCCTTGTGCGTCCTTTGGGGAAAATGGTCGGCCTATTAGTATAACCTTTATTCTCAGTTTTGCAGTGAGGGAAACGTAGGTTTGTTTATTTTTTTCCCACTTGCCCAGTGCTCCGCGATGGCATGTTAGCACCTCGCTCGTGAACGTGTCACTTCCGTATCGGAAAGTCTCTGTGTAGAGCAGAGGAGGTAAATGTTCTTGCCAAGACACATCTGTGGCATGTCACAGATGTAAACACGTCTGGTCTGGGAAGAGGTTCAGGCTTGTTTGCTGAACAGTTGTGTCACTCAGAAGGACGGTCATTTAGGGAACCTCTTTTGGCGGTCAGAGCCCTACAACAATGCAGACCATGTGTTTTGCACGCGTGCTTGTGACTCCAGATACTGTAGCTGATTCTTTTGTAGCAGGGATTTCATGTTTGTATGGTTTCGCTCGTCAAGCAGATGAATAAAAAAACAGCAAAAGGAAGGATTTGAATTGTTTCACTCACTGTTTCTTAAAATACTCTTTGTACAGCTCCTCCAGGGGGGGTCTGATCAGATGTTACGTTCTCTACATCTTCAGAAGGATGCATCTGCCTACAGCTATATCTGCCCTGGAGCACAGATAAAGGTGAGGGTGTCGTTAGTGAGTTACAGGTAACTTGTCTTAAAATTGTAAGTGCTTCTTGAAGTACTTAAAGTCCTGCTGAGCTAGCAGAGGCTGAGACCAATATCTGTGGGATGAGTATGGAAAGGTGACACCAATGTGCTATTTTTAATGGAGTTTCTGGCCCTAGAAGACAAGCATATGTGTGCTTGCGCCTACTGCATTCGTGTCTGTCTGTAAAAAACAATCAAATGTAGTAGGAGAGAGATCACCTTTGTTAATAAATGCAGGCAGGCATAGATATTTGACCCATTACCAGCGACAGACTTTTCATGCTTCATAATGGGTAACTTAAGCTGCTTTTTGGACCAAAAAGCCATAAGGACTCATTTTTTTAACAGTAGGAGCATTTAAGTTACTGAAGCATTCATTCTTCACATCTGACTTATCCCCAAGGGGGCCTCTGAGCTGGGAAGAAGGGAACAAATCCATAAAGTTTTTAGGACAACAAGATCCTGAACACTTTAAATTCGTCTGGAGTTGTCCCTAGTGTTGTCCCTCTGAAGCAGGGTCCGGACAAAAGGCTCCCTGATTTCCTAATGGCTTCCTGGAGATGCTCTTTGGCAAACCAACCCACAGACTTCCTCAGACGCCTTTATCAGTTTCTCTAGAAATCTGCAGTGAAAATAAACCCGGATGATCAGAGGGGAGCAGGGCAGGGGCGTATCCTGAGAAAGATGGTGACCAGAAATTTACTGTTGGTGCTCTGTGGCTTCTCCTCAGAGCGTCTGCGCCCGCACTGCTTGTAACTGTAGTTCTGATTTTTTTATGAATTGCTTCTACTCCATCACACTAAATTCCACTGGGAAAGCACTGAACTATTTAATCGTGCTGTGTTGGATTTCTGCATCTCATTGCTGCTAGTATACACGTGTGTCCAAGGCGGGGTTCAGCATACAAGCATGAGGCTTGGCATTAGAATAAGTTGAGAAATCTCATGACAGTGTCTTGCATCTGAAAAATAGCGAAGTACATATCTGTTCCCGTGGACTTGCAAAATCTTTGCTTTCTCACAGTCGACTTCCCAAACATCTCTTTCCCCTCAGTGTTCCATCAATGATGGTGCGGAGTTCAAAGCAGTAGCTGATGCCATGAAAGTGATAGGCTTCAAGCAAGAGGAGATTCAGACTGTCTACAAAATTGTGGCAGCCATTCTTCACTTGGTAAGCTCTCTGCCCGCAGTGGGGGTAGGCTGGTCCTCAGCAGGGGTCAAGCACTGCACTTTTACTTCCAGCCACTCTAATTTTCTTGCTGCAGAAGGAGCTGGAAGATCTGTTGGCTGGAAAAGCGTATACAGTTTACAGCTTCCAGCGGTGAGTGAAAGTCCTTGATGAATAGGACGCTGCACTCATGATGGAAGATCACATTTATGGCTGTATGTTCCAGATCCCCAAACAGTACCACTAAGTACTGGAAGCCGTTCGATGTTCTGAACAGGAATTGTTTGGGTTTGGCAGTGAGGGGGTAGGGAGCGCTCGCCTCGCTACCCTTCGCTCCCCCTTCACCCTCACCCTCATCACTGCTGTGATTTTGCTGAAGGGACGGTACTTCACTTCATGGTGGAGGCTTGAGCACGGCCAGGTAGAGGAGACCCTTTTGCTCTCTGTACCCGATGCTAAGGAAATCCTTCCTTCCTCCATATTCCCCTGGGGCCCACAGAGTCTCCTCCCCTGCGCAGTGTCCTTGTACCTCAGATCTTATGTTTCCTTGAGGAGAGAGGCACCGCAGGTGGGCAAGAGGAAGGTGCTAAAGAAAACAGTAGATATTTTTTTTTCAAATTTTTTCTCCTCCTTGGAGCAGTTGTGCCCCAGTGCTGGGGAAGGGAACGGAGGCAGAGTCGGGCCGTGCAGACAGGGTGCGAGACCACTCCTGCAAATAATGCAGTGGTCTTGCTGCTTCCTCCCGGCACTGCAGGCGTTCGGCACCGAAGCCGTGCGCTGTCAGTCCAGTCCCAGTAGCGGTGCCGACTCGTCAGCTTCCCCGGAATGTTCACGTTACCTTTGCGGGCCGTAGCAGTACAGTAAGAACTGCAGCCTAGCGTCGTTGTGGCGAGCTGTGGTGAAGATGAAACGCGACATCCAGCCTCTGTGTACTTGATGTCGTTACCCACTGCTAGACTCTGACTCTTAAGGCAGTGTTTGCTTGAACCTCTGGCAGTGTTCGATGTAAGTTTGTCCAAAAGCTGAGCTGAATGCGGAGCGGGAATGCTTTTCTTGGGAGTCAGGCTTTGCTGCTTCCACTGCTGTTGGAGCATTGGGTACGTGGATACCAAGGCCCACCCTTCTAACGCGTTTGGAGATTTACTGACTTGAATAGCAGGTGGCATGCGGGTGAACTTGGGGTGTACTGGCTTGTGTTAATAAAAGTCAGACTGAGAAATCTGGTTTCTTTCTACTTATATTGCAGGGGAACTTGAAGTTTTCTGTGGATGGTGATACGCCTGTAATAGAAAACGGCAAGGTTGTGTCCATCATCGCAGACTTGCTGTCAACAAAATCTGACATGGTGGAGAAGGCTCTTTTGTTTCGAACTGTAGCTACGGGCCGGGATGTCATTGACAAACAACATACTGAACAAGAAGCCACTTACGGCAGAGATGCCTTTGCAAAAGTGAGTTTAATTTGCCTTTCTCTGCATCCCATTCGGTACGTGACAGTCACTCAGATGCGTTTCTTTTGCTTTTGCCTTTTGGTTGAGTTGTACTTGGTGCAGCGAAGAATGGCGGTGCCCGAGGAAGGCATTCCATATGGAATTGCTTTCACAATTGCGCGTTTTTCAGTGCTCAGGTCCCAGTAGGATTCCTGGGGGTATCAATAAGTATAGCGCTCACTGAGACACGGGAAGCCCGTACTTCACGTGGATTTATTTCTGAATGTATGTGCTCCTGTGTTCTGCAGCACTGTCCCTGCCCGGCTATGGCAGAGCACGCGCCACAGCCAGCGCTGCTTGCGGCCCGCGAAAGGGGAGGGAGCTGCAAGCCTGGAATACATTGTACAGGGCTGGATGTTTTGTGAAATGTGATTCTTGAGTTCATTTATTAAAATCAAAATGCAGAGCGTGGAACTATAACATCTAGAACTGAGACTGGAGACTTAAAGTGTTGTTTTTTGAGAGGTGGATGTTGATGACAGGAGTAACAGTTGTTCTTCCTCTGCTAAGAAATGAAGTGATAAGGGAAGAATGGGTGAAGTTATGAAGATCCTTGATTATTAACTTGACTTTTACCCCAAGATTATATGTTTGCACAGCTTCGCAGTACATTTTGAACATCTAGACTTCGAAGATACCTATGCCTACAGAACATTTTCTGTTTGAAGGGTGAACGGGAATATTTTACTGCTCTTGTGTCCAGTTGTTAGGTTTCTATAACTGACCTCTGACTTGCTTTTTAATATTGTTAAATAATTCTTGGGAATGGAAGTTATTAGGCAGCTAAAAAGCAAACTGAAAACAAATTAGGGGAACCGCTGTACCTCGTGACCTCACTAGGATTTAGACTTGGTGTAAATGAGTTTTGAAAAAAAAAGAATATGTGAAAAAATAGAATATTTTCTTCATGTCAGTAGCTGTTCCCTTCTAGCTAAATGTTTCCTGTGGCTTTTGTGTAGTTAGGGCAGCGTCTTGAATTAAGCTTTGTAGCACCTCGCGTTGCGTTTACCAGAAGGCACTGAGACGGGTGCAGGCAGCATTCCTCAGTATTTCTTTCCTGGCAGGCTATATATGAGCGCCTCTTCTGTTGGATTGTGACACACATCAATGATGTGATTGAAGTGAAGAACTATGACACTACAATACACGGGAAAAACACAGTCATTGGCGTCCTGGATATCTACGGGTTTGAAATATTTGACAATAACAGGTGAGCCACATTGCTGAAGTGCAGCGCTGTGCCTTCTTTCCCAGAAAACTCATCACCTTTTTTTTTTTTCCTTATGTTTTTGCAGTTTTGAGCAGTTTTGCATTAATTACTGCAATGAAAAGCTACAGCAGCTCTTTATACAGCTGGTTCTAAAGCAGGAGCAGGAAGAGTACCAGCGAGAGGGAATTCCCTGGAAGCATGTGAGTGATTTGGCCGGGGAGGGAGAGGGCGGTTTGAGGTCAGTGTACCAGCTAAGTCCCAGATCCAGCCGCTCCGCGTGTGCGCTCCCACCGAAGCCGATAGGCCATCTGCATTCGGGCCAGCTGTACTCTCAGACCCACTCTCTGGAAAGCGGGCTGTGGACGAGGCTCGCCGAGTATCTCACAACATTTCTTTATTTGCCGTCGTTTGGGCAAAGAAGTGAGTCCAGGTCTGAGTTAAAACATACCGCGGCCTCTCTGTCGTGCCGCACACATCGCCCTGTGTTTCCGTTCCATTCGTTCTGACGAGTTGTCGATACTCAAGTGTAAAAATCTTGAGTTCTGTTCAAATTCTTTCCATAACGCCAAGGGCAAGATGCAGTTTTCACTATGGTGATTTTACGCAGCTGAGTTTTAAAATACTTTTAAAAATGCATTCTGTAGCAGCTGATTTTTAGCAGAGATCTCGAGCTTAATGGTGAAAAATCACCATCTCTGCTGTTTAGCGATAGAGGAGTAGCCTGGTTCATTTTGAATTAACGATCTGCATATTGAAAGCTGATTGCTTCTCTGTGGGCCCCCTTCTCTGTCAGACACGTGGCACTGTTCATCAGTGGCCAACACTTGGTACACTCCTTTTTCACTAGCCAAAGTCACAAAATAAACCCGTTCTTTGGTTTTTTACAGATCGATTACTTTAACAATCAGGTCATCGTTGACCTGGTGGAGCAGCAGCACAAAGGGATCATTGCCATCCTGGACGACGCCTGCATGAACGTTGGAAAAGTTACAGATGAGATGTTCCTTGAGGCTCTGAACAACAAGCTGGGGAAGCATGCTCATTTCTCCAGCCGGAAGGTAACGTATCCCTCCGTATCCTCCAAATGTGCTTCCTTTCCTGTGTGTTGGGGTTTAACCCCGAACGGTAACCGGACCAG
>KL283245.1:11650-22280 GCA_000699545.1 Podiceps cristatus | reverse complement strand
AGCACAGCTCACACAGGTAGGGTGGGTAGGTACGGGAGAGCGTATAGAGCTGCGTATGTGGGAGGTGTATGAGGAGTGTATGGGGCTGCATATAGGTGCTACGTGAGATGTGTATGGAAGAGTGTATAGGGGCGCATATAGGTGCTATGTGAGATGTGTATGGAAGAGTGTACAGGGATGTGGTGCATATAGGGGTGTAGACAGTGTGTGCGTGGGGACTGTATGGGGTGCATGTATGAGGAAGCATAGAAGGGTGTGTTTGCAGACTTGCATGGGATGTGCATGAAATGTATGGGTTGTATATATGCTTTCTGGGGTGACTATCACTTGCATATAGGGGAAGCGCATAGAGGATGTATGTGAAGGTCTGTATGGGGCTTGGATAGGGTGCCTAGGTGGTGTGTTTATAGGGCTGTGCATGTGAGTATGTATGGAGAGTGTAGGGGTCTGTATGGAGCTGCAGCCCTGCCAGCCACCGCCTCGACCCCAGCAACAGGGCATTCTCTCAGCTCACGGGGGACTCAGGGCTGCCCTCTGCCTCCCCTCCCCAGCCTGGCTAGGGCTGGTGCACTGACACATCTGCCTAGGGACATCCAAATCTGGGACAGGGGACTTAGTTTAATAAACCGTTTACGGTTAATTGTGTTAAGTGCTAAAGTAGTGTGTAAGGAAGAGCAAATGAGAGATGGGGACAAACTGAATCCTCTTCAATACTAAGACCTTAGAACTGCTGTTTCATAATGTGGAACTAGAGACCCTGATGGGGAGGGGGAGGGAAATCCAGGTACACAGCAAACTTAAAGCCTTTTTACTCTAGTACTTTTAAAGTTTTTATTTACACATTTAAAAACCCCAAACAACTGACATTTTATTTGAGATGGATTTCTAGCCAGATCATAAACACACATGGGGGCAGACACACCAAAAGCCCAGGCTCTATGGATAAAGCCTTTCCTTTCTCTCATCTTGCATTCTTCTGTGCTGGGATCAAATTACTGGTAGGTATCTTAAAATGGGGTTCTGAATTGCTACAGAAAAGGGAAAGCACAAGCTACAGAGAACTTACCTCCTCACCAAGCTCTAAAATACCTCTAGGGGTGATGGAACAAACCACAGTTCAGGCTCTAATTCTTTCTCTCCCCTCACTTTGTTTCTTTCCTCCCCTCACTTTCTTTCCTCCCCTCACTCCACTCAACAGCAGCCAACTCAGAAAAATGTGGCTAAGATAAGCGAGTCACAGCAAAGCTGCACTTTGCTGCACCAATGTCAGGACTGTTATATTTGCAGCAACCTCAATGTTTTTCATTTGGATTCTGAGGTGATTTTTTCAGCCATTGGTAGAGGATGTGTCCTGCAACCTGAATAGGCTGTAGAAGGAGGCAGTGCAAGATGCTGCCTTTTCCTGGTACATCATTTGTCTTACTGAGCGCAAGCCTCCGCAAAGGATGCGAGCAGTTACCAGTATGAGTCCACAAAAAGTTGTAGCCATCCCTTTTGACTCTTTCTCTTCCAGGTGCAGTACAAAGGGAGTGAACTAGGAGGAACTGCTGCTGCTTCCTCAAGGGGAAGTTTTCTTACTCCCAGTTCCCTTAGAATGACTGTCTGTTAGGAGCACAAGATGCTTTTCCTGTTTTAAAGGCTCTGGGACTTTGAAAAAACAAAACAAAACTTTTTTTGGGGGGTGGTTGGTTTTATTTTTAAACATGAATCACTGAAATGGGAATCCCAAAGAAAAACGACTTTACTTTCAGAGCTTCTGAATACGTCAGTTCTCACTGGCTCTGTTGAACCTCCGTCTTCTTTTCTGTGAAGTCTCAATGGAGTTTCAAGACAATTTTAAGAATATCTGTAAAGTAAACCTATGAGTTGGTACAAGTAAAATTTAAAGACAGATATTAGCCAGTTTACTTCACAAGTAATCCGGTGCCAGGTCACACCACTCATGGCATTAGCATTGTATGTATTATATATACATACATACTATGTGAATTACATGCAGCCAGGCTTAGGCTTTTTCCTTCTCAGTGCATGGTGGTGGCATATTCTAGACTGTACAGATGTGTTTCTCTTTAGTCCAAAACAAATGGACCTGCATCCCTGATCTCTGCTAAAGCTCATGACTCTCCATCTATATTTGATTTCAAATGGCAGTACATGCACATAAAATCCAACAGCTACATGCCAATTGGCACGTGAGCTGTTAAAAAAAAAAATGCTTGTTATATGAACATTTTCTTTCTGCAGATAAATGTTTATTTGGCATTAGAATACAGAAAGAACATGACACCCTGTGATCACCACACAGAGACTGGCACAGCCTTGTTTTGACCTTCTCCATGCCACAGCTGACCAAAGTCTGTACTGGCAACGTATTTTGGGAAAGAGTTTTCTTCTCAACATTTTTAAGCATTCACTCCCAGAAGACACAGCTCTGCATCATGCTTATGCTTTTTTTGCTGATTTCTAGCCTAAACGTCATGTAATTCCTTTCTTGTAAATGTTCTCATGTCTTACCAGTTGGGAATTGCTGCTCTAGACAATCTTGTAATAGCATCACTGTCTCTGCTTTCAATTTAAAATGATTGCTCAGGCCTTAAACACTCACAAAGAACAAGGCCCAGTGTTGCCAGTGAACCCACATCTGCCTTCAGCTGAGAGGGAGGAGTAGAAGACACTTGAATCGGGATGAAAGCCACTGAGCTCCATAAGGAGAGCACACGGTGCCCCTGCTGGGTTTCAAGGATTGTCTCATTCTCAGCAGAGCTCACATTTTTCTCTCTCATTTTTCCTGTTTCTTTTGAGTGTACAAGTGAGATCAAGAAGGGGTGGGGGTGGGGGGACTGAGGGATCTCCCATCATAGTAGAAGCCAGTATGACATAACACCTTGTGTCCAGTCACGTTTTCTCCCGAGTCCTTGCTAGGACTGTCTATCTTCTAGCTGAGCCTTTGTCCTAAGAGGTCTCTAGGATGCTGAAAGTCAATAGTACCACTTCTTTAGATGCTGATCCTAAATCAGATCAAGCTCAAGATAATGAATGTTCAGATATGACATTTAATGAATGCTGCTGGCTAGAATAATCCTGTGCATTCTTAACTGGCTGCCTGAGTGTTTTTTTAATTGTAAACATCCTTCATGCAGCTGCTCCAGGGACATGTTTAGGAAACAGCGGCTGGCTGTGTTTAAAAGATTTCAACTCATCTTGACCTACATTTAGATTTTTGTAGCTTACAAGCCACGGACTGTAACCAGCAAAACCCTCAGAGAGCTTATATAGCTTCTGTAGGGCAAGGCACAGGAAACAAATGAAGGATAAAGTTACCCAGCTGAAGTGTCTGGAAAAGTGAGTTACTGAAGCTGAACTATAGGGTTCAGATGATTATCAGGTGATTAGGAGTACAAGGAGCGGAGCTGCATAAAGGGATTAAAGATAACCTCTCCTTTTGCCTTGTGCTTTCTTCCTGATTCATTTTCTCACTTGCAATCTTTCTGTAGAATCTTTTAGGCTCCTTTCAGGATAAGGTTCAGAAGGTGCTTAAACACAATTGCACTTTTATATCTACTTCCTTCTCACTTAAACTTCTGCTCCAGAAATTGCTTAAGTATAGGGCTTGTTCCCCTTATTAAGCAGGGAAACTGGTAGAATGAGATGCTTAGAAGTAACTTTGTGGGGAAGGAACACATTCATCCATTTCACAGAGCCAGTTCTTTCTTTTCTCTTTCTGGCATGTGAGTGCCTGTTTTTCAGAATGTAAGCATTTGTTTTAAAAAGCAATGCAGCTTCTAGGCTCTTGAGATTAGAAGATAATCTTCTAAAAGTGAGTGACGATAATATCTTCCCCAATCTGCAGGCAGACTAAATTATCATCCCCCATCCTGCTTGTGTCTATGCTGATTATGAACATAGAAAGCATTGAGAAGACTTTGAGTTTCATGCTAGAAATAGAGATTGAGTACATAAGGAGGTCAGAATCCAAGAGGTCAGACACAATGTAGTACTAACACTGACATATAACATTTAGGACAGCATTAGTTCACTCAGCTAGGGAACAAGAAAAATGAATTAGGTGTGTCAGCAAAAGACCATATAGGCAGTTTATGCATGTCTGGTAACTTGTACGGGTATCTGAGTCTTTACACTTTTAGGTTTGTTGGAAAAAGGCAACAAGGCTGTAAGCAATTGGCTGTTAGGGAAACTACAGATTTGGAAACTCAGCAGTTGTTTTCTCCTCTTATATTTAGAGGCTGGAATAATATATAAGCTAGCAGCATAAAGAAGGATAAGCTAGCAATTTCACTGATTTTAATAGCAGCTAAAATGTACAACTTGTGCTTCAAACTAACAAACTGTTCAGACTAGCAGACCAAATATTTGGTTGGACGGCAAAAATTCTGCACCATCATTTTTCTAAAGCCACTGGCGATGGCAGAGAACTTCCACTTTCATACATTAAAGCATTAAAAACATTAACTACTTCTGACTGTTGCCAAATGAAATCCATCAGCAGAGTACTATTGGTTTTCATGCGAGTCAAGTGATGGATAAAGGGAGTGGTTACTCTGTGTTATGCAAAACGGCATTGAGAAGCAGGTACTGACTGAAGCTAGGTTGACCCTACAAATGAATAGATCCGTATAGACAGTCAGCAGAAAGACAGCATGGCCACTCTGCATCCTGCGGTTAGCTTTATCCTTTTCTTCACAGAATGGAAACAGATAGTACCTGCGCATATGGGGAAGACACAGCTTTTTGTCCTGAAGTTCTCACTTCAGCAGAACTAAGTTCAAAATGACAGGGGTTTTCTGAGATGAATTAGAAGCTGGAAAAAATCAGCAAATATGTTTACTAACCATTTGTACCAAAGCATACTTACGTTCTGTTCATGTAATAGCCCAGAACTAGAGAGCTTCCACTAGCTATGCAGTTAGTGCCTGTTCCCATTCTGTGCAGAGACTAGCCAAGCTAGCTACAGAGTATAATTTACTTTTATTATAACCTTCCATCTCTAATCTCAATTTCTAGCCTAAAGAAAGAAGTACTGGTAATGGCTACGAGGCTACAGAATGATTACAGAGATGCACAATATTCTTGCCTCCTCTCCCCTCTTTTGTTTTGTTGTTAAATACAAAGCTTAAGAGTGGCATGCAAATAGTCTAACCCTTGGGAATGAAAGGTAAGAACAGTGTGATAGAAACAACTTCTAGTAAGTCTCATGTAACACAAATTTGTTACCCTGAAGAATTAAACATGATAAATTGAGGAGGTATATTTGAAGCTTGCCTAGTTCATGGCAATGAAGTTGTTTGACAAAGCTCAGATGAGGTAGCTTCAATAGTTGTAGGAGACTAACATAGCATTTGTAATTAAAAGTTTTGCCAGGAAATTTTGTTACAATTATCAACCAATACTCAAACACTGGAAATTCAAGAGGATATTAGAGTTGCTTCGAAGCACAACACATGCCTAACCAAGCTTGAGTGCACGTTTGGGATTGCCGATCACCCATGGCAGGAGTTCCACATAGATAGTTCATCTTTCCAAAGCCAACCTCAATTACACTTTAGATATACCTGCGCTTTCAGATATAGAGACCTCTGTTTCAGAGCAGGTGAAAACATGCAACTTGTGGAGGGGAACGCTTCACACAGCATTTCCCAGGCACTTTCAAAACAACTGTATTTGCGCATCATTCATATGTGGCACACGTGTCTCAAGACATGATGCAGATGTAGCTAGTACAGTTTACAGATCTAGGGAGAGAGAAAACGAATTCTTTACTTGTGCCCTTCCTTCTTTTTCCCTGAGAGATAAAAAAAATTATTCTTACCAAACATAATGAGAGAAATCAATCCTGCTATATCAGTGCCCTAGCTGAGAGTATTGTCAGCAAATTCCATCTAGACTAAAAACTTTGAGTCCCTGTGGTGTGTCAAATTTCTGAGACTTTAAGTTAAAAATGAGTTTGAACAGATTAACTAGCTGAGACTTGAAGATAAAGCTGGCTTCTGTGAGAGCAATGTGTTTTACACTTTGTTAAGTATACTTGGTTCCTCTTTTATTCAAAGGAAGCAAAGGAGTTTTGTGAAAAGAGTCCTCAATAGGGTCTTTTCCTTTTAAAACTGTGGAAGAGTTCCAGCCAGTCTGTAGCATTGGCTTGAACTTTGTTTTTCTCCAAAGCAAGAACCCTTTAGTTTTCAGTGGCTTCCACATTTTTTCCTCCTTCTTTTGTAAAATGTGCCAGTGAAGTCAAGTGGGTTGTATTAACTTAACATTTTTCCAAACATTCACACTTAGGACCAAAAAAGGGAATATTTAATAAACATAACCATGAATATGTTGGAATGTAGATCTGATGATGATCATAAGAATTTTCAGTCATAAGGTCTAATTAAATATCCCAAGTTGGAAACGCTTCCAGTGACTGTTATATCTGTTCCGTCTCCTTATTATCTGGTCAAATATTTTTAAGTCAGCCCAAGTAGCTTCTGTGCCAAAGTGATTTTTTTTTTTTAATATGAATAACACACATGCAGAAGAGGCTGCATTAAAATTCACCTAGGCTAGTGCCACCTTGTCATCTCAAATTTAATCTGAAAGCATCAACCTATCTTTATGCACAGGGGCTAACTGGCAATGAAACAGCTCTGCAGTGGTAGTAATATGTGTTTGCTTGTAACAAAATTTTTTAGTCTAAGAAAAAAATGGTCTGCATGGTCAAGTGTGGGAATTTGGACTACCAGTGCTGACATTCTTGAATTTTGGTGGAATGGGATTAAAGATAAATAAAGACACCATGTAAGACAGTTTTCCAAAAGTACCATGAAATGTTGTTATCCAAGACTAAAGCATTTTTGCCAAGATTAGGTAAAGAAAACAAAAATGAAACCCAGAGGTAACAAATGACTATTAACCACTTCTGATAAGGAACAATACAATTCCAGTAGCACGCAGACAATCAGAGATGCTTTGTATTAACTGATAAAACAAAAATACATTTTAAGGGACAATCAGTGCCCTAAGGGGCATCCCATCTAAGTAGACAAGTCAGACAAAGGAATATCATTGTTTTAGAATTAGGGGACCAAGGCGCAGAATAATTTTGTCTTGTCTGCAGCCAGCCTGTGGTAGGACAGTAATTGAATGCAGATCTCCTTACCACATGCACATTCTCTATCTGTATTCCAACTGGTCAGCTGAAACAGCCTTTCATTACTGCTCTGTCACCATACCAAGAATTACACAAGACCATGAACATTTTGTGTGTTTGCTTCAAATCCACTTCTCCCACCACAGCATTTAAAAGCATGTAGCCAGTGAGCAAATACTTACCATAAACACAGCAAGTTCTCAAACCCGGAGAGCGCGTTGGAAGTTTACAGTCCATCTGGAGACTCCTCCCCCTGCACAATTCCCACTCACTTTCTGTTTTGGACGCCAGCTTCCTTTTCCAGCTTTTCTTCCTATAGCTAGAAGATGAAGATTCATTTACTTTAAGCCAAGATTTACCTTTTTACTGTATTCTTACCATACCTTTCCTCATATAGCGAATGGCACACACCTGTCCAAACACAGTAAACAGCATCATTCATAGAAAGAGCAGGACCATCATAGCACCCCTAAAGGCAGTATATGCAATTCTCGGCTCTCCCAACAACCAACAGGAGCCAGCAATTGATCCTATTTGTAAGTGTCAGTGTAGTCTGTGGAGAAATTAAGTGAAGAAAGAACTACAGCAAAGTTTTGGGAGACCAAAGAAAGTTACAGTCTGGCCCCTTATCTGAGCTCATTGACTCCAGATAAAAGAGGCAATTCACAGTCAAACTCCACTTCTAGGCTGTAACACAAGGAGGACACGAGGTGTTCCACAGCTCCTTCCAAAGCAAAGTCTTTTCTTTCATGGACCTGTGAAAATATCTCGCCTGGTCGGGCTTCACAGGCCTCCTGCAGTACAAATGACCGATTCCCCGAAGTCAAGCCATTTGCTTTACTAAAAACAACCTTCTCCAAAGGTTACACATTTGTGTATTTTATTCATACACGTCTTAACCTATTGGGAATAAGGGATGGGAAAGCACTTAAAGAACTAAGTGTGAAGGCCTCCATTTGCTCACAGGACAAACAAGTAGCTATTTAAGAACTTTGGCACATGGGCAGTGATATAAACAGCATTTCAGATGCTTAAAAGGAGGACTAGTAATAATAAGAAGTAAATGCAATAGAGAACATCTTGGTTCCTGCTTTACTTTGCTCAAAATCTAGAACTCACTTGATCTAACTTTGCATGACAAGAAGCTTAGTCAGCACAAGGGAAATTTTCCAAATTGTTTAGGAAACAAATCTATGATTCCTTAGAAACCTGGGGGTGCCAAATCAGTATTTGTTACCCTCACAGCCTTTGGGATAATGCTTCAGTTACAAGCTTTAACAGAGAGATGCTATAGGATATAGGAGCTGCCCATGTCACACGCAGACTGCCAGCGCAGCTTGGTGCTGGCGATGGTGCAGCCGCATTATCACCACGCTGGGCTGCCTACCTGCTACTTTCCAGAGCAGCACAAGCACCACGCTGTAAGCAACATGTAACAGCATGCCCCTGCATGGCTTCTCTGAAGAGATGACTGAAGTTACAGAATAATTACTAATACCCTTTTAAAAGGGCGAGTTGTGGTAATTTTGAAGACTCAATGTTTGCTGGTGTCCTTGAATGCATTCAGATTCTTTCAAGGCATGGTAGGTCTCTGATCCCAACGAGCCCAGTGGCAGAGAGTTCCATAATCCAGCCTTTTGTTGAAAATATATTTTAAACAAATACTGGCTACTGCCTGTCCAATACAGCTTATAAGAAAAAGAAAGAGAAGAGTAATTTGTGCTGGCTTAAATTTTCTTACAAAAACACCTTACCCCCTTCTTCCGTCCCCTCCCCAAGGAAGGTTGAGGGATGCCTAGAATATGGGTGCAGGGCTGAAAACTACACAAGACGGGTTCTTGTTCCTTTTTTTTTTGGGATTGCAAAACAATGAGTAAACTACAATGGTCATTGTAAATGCAGAATTAATATGTATATCCTTCTGCTGCCAGCATCTGACACCACCAGAGGAGGCAGGTCTAAAGTATAACTTTAAAGAGTAAAACTGTTTGCCATAGCTCCAAGGCATTAAGGTATTACAAACTGTATAATATTCCTGTAGGCAACCCCTGGTGTAGAGGGGAGGGAGACCATGTTTAACAGTGCCCTCTCGTGACTGAGGGAATAAAAAGCCCTGCTTACAGAGCAGGGGGTCCGCTGGATGGGGTGCCTTACATCGGCAGAGTGCTGTGAAGGAGAAGATGCAGGGCAGTGAGCAGGTGAGCTAGTTTTCATTATGGATAGAAAATGAATTAACTATATTCTAAATAAAATCATTCCGTATCTAGTCAACTTCCAAAGCAGCAACTAGCTGACAGAAGGGATCAGTGAGTTCCGTCTACCAGAAAATAACGACGATCAAAGCTTGCTACATGACAATTATTATGCTGTTAGCAGTTGCAGAGGACACAGTCACATTTGTAATGTGGCATGTAGGAAATATCTTTTTTCGGGCTAATGAGCTACTTTGTGTGCCTGCAAGCCTGGCACACCACCATCAGCATATACACAGCTGAATTTTTCTTCCTGGAGTTAGACCTTCTCCTCCATCTTCGGAAGAAGGGCTCCCTTCTCTGCTAGAAGTGGAACGGGGCTCCCCAAGGAGAAGGAAAGTAGATGAAAAGCAGCTGACTCTGCCACGTGTTCACCCTTAAGCTAAGTGCAGAATGACTTTAGAGTGTTCCTGATCTTTTGGGCTGAAAATGGGAAGAGAATGAGCAAAAAAAAGAAAAAAAAATAAGAATAACAGACCGGCGATTCACATAATACAAAGTAGAAATGCAACTACTTTTTTTTTTTCCCCTCAGCTCTTTCTATGTTTGTCTTCCTTGTCCTATCCCACATGTGCTGTGTAAAATACACTGTGTCTGCTTGCACTCACAGCCCGGCTCTTCTAGTACAGTGTCACTATGAATTACAGTTCCAGGGCCAGCTTCTTAATACCAGTTATGCTCTTCCTTTCACCCATGCTAGGAAAAGAGTCTTTTAAAAATAGCTTAATTGTCTTCCTTGCAGCAGAGAATCTGCAGACATCAAAGTTGGCATCTCTTTTCTCTGCAGCTCTGCAGTGAAACATTGGGTATTTGAGTTCCAATCAGAACAACTACTTTTGTCACAGGATGCTTTATGCCCTGGTAGTTCCTAAATTTTTGGCAGCCAAATCCAAGTGAGCACACTTATAGTAAACACTCTGTTTTCACACAGCATTTCTGCAGCTTGGTGTCTGTTCCAGGCTGTGCCGGCTCTGCAGGCTGCCAGCCCCAGCCTCCGTGGCTGGTCCCCAGCCCAGCATCAGGACAATCCGGTCCCTGTCATGCTGCAGAGTTAGTTCCTCCCGTGCTTCGCAGGGTGCATTGCTGGGTTTTGGCAGATAAGCAGACTGATTCCCTGCTAATAAAGCTTGGGTTGCTGTTTATTTGTATTTCTTGACCAAATGCAATTTTAGATTCTATTTTTTTTTTTTTTTTTTTTTTACAGAGGAAAAATTTAATTGAGCTTTTTACT
>KL283245.1:0-11636 GCA_000699545.1 Podiceps cristatus | reverse complement strand
TCCTGCAGCAGGCTGTCAGGGCATTGATAGATCTCTCTCTTCTATCCAACTTCTGATTTTCACAAAACTTGTAGTAGCTTATTTATCTTGTTGTTCCCTCACTTCTGTCACATTAGCTTGAAATCAGACAATGAGTTCAAAAGTCATTAAAGGGACACAGACAGATACCAGGATCATACAAGCCTCATTTCCTTAATAAACTAAATTAACATCTCAGATGGTGTTTGGTTCTCATTGCTCACAGTCTAGACAAAAACAGGCATACACAGGGCAGGCAGGGTATTAGAGCTCAAATTTATTTTTATCTTTACTCCATTTTCACAGAAAAGAAATTGTAACTTCACAATAAAAATAATGTTAAGTGATTTTGGGGACAGCTCAAGAGAATGTTTCCAGGTTTATTCCAGCATAGGACAATACTGATCAAAAATCAAGAGGGCCTAAATGCAGTTCTCATTAGATGCAGTTCTCATTAGTGCAGACAGCAGTGGTTGTCAAAGCCATTTTGATTTTTAGATGCAATCTCTAAATTGTCTTTTGGGGCTAACCAACCTTCCCACGGGTTCCAGATGATGAGGAAGAAACCGGTACTAAGACATTAAAAAGTAAATATTATATAAAAGTTGCAAATAGATCAATAGGTGTATGTGTGGTAGCAGGACAAGAGCAGAAACCTGTGAACTAATGCTGAGTTTGAAATGGGAAAAAAAAAAAAAAAAAAAAGAGGGAGGGAAGCAGACAAAGGAGTAGCTTTGAAGTACACTCCAATGTCACAGCTGAAGGACTCCATCGTCAGAAATAAAAAGGGAACATAGATGGATATTTCTTTATAAGTGCTCATAAAATCTGGATGTGCAGTGAGACAGCTATAATAAGATGAATGCTGTGAGTTAATCCATACTTTTTTCACAAGAGCACTGAAGCTAATACATACTGGCATTCGCTTCGGTAATTACTCGATGCAGGTGCATATATTTGCTATGCCTGTAGCCAGCTTTGATGCTGCTCCAACACAAGCTGTTAGCTGGGAAAGGGAGGCAGCTGTGGGTAGGTATTTTGTACCTGGCATTCATTAAGATATTCAGTATATATCCCCGCAGGAGCAGCTAGAATTTGATTCTGGCGAAAATGTGTACTTTGTGGATTTTGTTTCTGGAAGTGTTTCTCCTACAGAAAACTGTGACTAATGCTCTCTTATTCCACTGTAAGGATTAACAAAATATTAGGATCTTTAAAAAAAAAAATATGTTGTGGCTGTAGGATTTTTTTTTACCTCTGGATGAATGCATGTATAAAAATACATATGTATGTATGTGTGATTGTGTTTAGCTTTAAGGCAATATTTAGTCATCAGTCTTTGGTCATCAAGACACAAATCTTTCCAAGCCTTAATCTGCAAAAAGCTGCTAGTTTGCCTCTCTGACCTCTAAAACAGAATAAGATGTCATTACCATGCAGATGTCAACTCTGATTATTATTTTCAAATACAATCCTTTTGAATGAGCTTGAAGTATTTGAAGATTGATGGCTGTGACAGCTCTAAGGGCTAAATATGTTTTGGTGAACTATAGAAATAAAGGAGTGGAGCAGAACAGAAATATTGTCACCAGCAGATTCTTCCAACGAACACTTTTTCCCAAATTTTAAGATAGGTACTAACCCCAGCTTGCTTACATCCCCAGACCTCTGGTGTCATTTCATCAGGATGGTTGTTTCTACTGGAGTGTTGAGAAATATCTACCATAAAGATGAAGAAATAAAACCAGCCCCAAAATAAGACAGTAGTAAAGGTGTGAGATCCAGATGAATTATGGTAATATATGGCTATTTATCAGTCTGCTCCTGGAACAAATGAGATTCAGTGTTTCTCCCTTACTCAGTAACCTACTTCTACAAAGAAAGTGTCTCTTGAAAGGTACCTTGATAGTTTTATGAAGCAGGGCATGGGGTTTTTAAGATCTAGAAGTATTACTGGTACATTCTAATTATTCTTAAATCGGATTAATGCTCAGACTACTTATCCCACTAGTAGTACTGATTTAGCACCCTCCTGGGCCACCTTCTCAGGCATTCAATAGAAAGAACAACCTTGCCAACCCAACTACAGTTTCTAGATAGGAGTGAGAGGCATAGAAGAGGAACGGGCATTTCCATATATGAATAGATAGTGTCGGTCTCCAGACTTGCCAATTCCCAATGCTTTTGTAGACATTAAAAAACATGTTACAATTTTACCCCTTAATGAAAAAGAGAGAGGCTTCCTATCAACTTCCTATCAACAATTTCTTTGAATACACGTGAGTTGGAAAACATGCTCACTTCAGTTGAAACTGTATTCATTTCACCCCGAGATGTTCAAAAGGCTGGGGTTAGAAACAACCAAAAAAGACTCCAAAATCAACCCCCAAAATAACCTGCAGAAAACAACTGCTTAGCCTGTGTGTGTTGCTGTCAGAGTTTCACTTTCAACTTTAACTGTTTGACATGTGTGTATGTTGCACACGTTGGTTTTATCCTGGAGTAGCAGTTCATTAGCAGCAGAAATGTGTCTCTCACGTTAGCTGAAAACTGGAAATTAGAGGTAGCCTAGTCACATCAAAGGGAAATGTTTTCATCACATCTATGCAGCTCAAGAAACATTTTAATTTGTTTACCACAGACTTACAATGTAATTTGATCTGGGCAGCTTTTTATATTTTAGCTTCCCTGCATTTAAATGGAGGTTCTAATAATAATTAATTACACATATTCTTTGCCTATTTGTACTAGACTTTCATGACTGCAAGATTTACACTGTCTTTTTCTCTATGCATATCCCTCATCTACTAAACCAGAATCTAGTTTTCAGTCTTTTAAGCCTTGTAACAATACAAATAATTATATTGACTTCACAGAAAAATGGCCTTAATTAATTAACAGAATGAGCTAGAGACTCAGACTCAGATCTGACTCCTATTCATTAGTAGAGGCATTCAAGTGCTAAATGATTTGCAACAAATCTTGTAATAAAAGCTTTAACAGTTTCTCTAGTGCAATAGATTTTTTTTCTTTGAGAACATTTCAAAATAATTTGTTATATGTCTAAAGAGTTGAGCATGTGAATGAATTAGTTCATTCATGGAATTATGGCTTTTAAAAAGTTAATCTCATTAAGGCAAATGTAATTCTAGGTTGAAAACAACAATTAAACAAGTGGATCTAAAAACACATGCTAGGCAAAAAACCCCCCATCCTTTCATTATATATCAAAAACTGCTTAAGTACTAACAGATTGGCTGTTAAGACACCTCTACCTGAGACTTTAGGGTCTACAGCTGCTGTTGGAAAGCCTGTTTCCTCTTTACATACAATCTTTATCTGAGGCATCAGCTTTGTCCGGGACTCAATTGGCTTCAAAAAAGCTGAATAAAAAATTTTAGCATTTCTATGCAAGTAACTTAATCTGCTTTTAATGTGGCTATGCATGTGTGCAGTCTAGAGATGAAGGAAATTAAGAAGGGACAGCAGGACTGGGAAATTATGTATGGTACCAAAGAAAGCATGTCAAGCTGTCCCATCATCTTGCCAGCAAGTACGGGTGTACGGAATATCAACTGAAACTTCAAGGCAACATATTTACAACCGAACAAAATACCACTTATTATCACGGAACATAAATAGCTTCCAAAGCACGCTGTCTCATCTCATTGAAGCCAAAAGGCTAAAAGAATGAAAATAACAATTAGCTACCTGTTTGGGTATTAAGAATTTGGGTAGTTTGTTACAGATTGTATGAGCACATGCAGGAACTAAATTCATGGTTCAGGATTTACCACTAGTTGCATAGGAGCACTGTAGTCAGACTGAAAGTTCTTCAAAAGACAGGAAACAGATACTGTGATGCAGAGCCAAACTTAACTTTAAAAAAGTATTTAGAGGGAGACAAAACAGAAAAAGAATTAAATCTTAAGTTTACAGTACATTGGGAATTGTTGCAAAGTGACTAGAAGCAGGTCTAAAATAACAATAAAAGAAGGAATATGTAGTTTTAGAAAGTAAATTAAAAAATTAAAATAATCCTGTCAAGAGGTAGGAAGGAGCTTGGGAAACTCCACTAGTAAGAAAAAAAGCTTAAAAGTTTTGCTGAGCAATGTAATGAACAACAATGTGGCGCAGCAACAGAAAACAGAAATGCAAAATAGAAGGAGTAGTCCGGAGCAGCGCTGGCCGTGCAGGTAGGGTGTCGCTGCCGAGGGAGGGCTGGTTCCCTCTGCGCCTCTGGGATGGCCGTCTCTGGAGCGCTCTGTTCAGGTCTGGGCACTTCATTCACCACTGCGGGGCTGACATCTTGAAAGTACCAGAGGAGACTCTGACTCATGAGCAAAGGAAGTAAGTTAATCAACAGTTTGGGTAAATTATGCCGACTGGAGTAGTCAAACAGTCACTAACAATTAATATTTGAATAGTGTTAAATGATGACAATCTTGGGCTTCGTGATGTCACTGGTTCTCTCTCTGCTTTCTGTCTTTGCTTGAGGCCATTATTAACATCTGGCTTCTCTGTGTCTTGGAAGGTGATGCCACTAGTCCCTAAAATGACCTTTACAGATTGATGAGACATTATCCCGCCTCCCAGCATTCCAGATATGCCTTGGACTGCAGGCACCCAAGGGCATTGTATCTGCACTACCATTTTAATTAGATTTGATGTTTCCAAAGAAACAACATACCTCATGCCTGCTAGAGCTAACTGGAATCCTTCATAGGACCAGGCATGCTTAAACAGAAAACAAAGACATTCTATGAACAGTTCTTTGAAAATAGTTACAGAAGAGAAACCTAAAAGCAATAGAATATAAGTTGTGATGACACTTAACTGTGAAGTTGTCCCTCAGGTGTCTCAGTGACTCAACCATCTTGGAAATGGAAAGACAGGCGATGTAACCAGCCAGCTGTCTGCTGTTGTCGATTGTGCAGAATGTTTTTTCCTCCTTTATCTACGAAAGACATTTTCTCCCTATCTCATCTGATTTTCTCTCTCTCTCTTTCTTACCTGTTTTGAGTCCCTTTCACTGTCACTGTCATTGTAATAAGTTGGGCCCAAGCCCTTTCCTAGAGCAATGAGGGAAGAGAAGGTATTCCTAGATATGTGTATCTAATAAGATAGGAAGTACTATCTCACCGTGCAATCTTTAGAGTATTCATTCATACTTAAATAACTTTTCAGATGATTAGAATGGTACTGGGAGAGCTACAGAGCTTCAAAAGTCCTATAACATAGCAAGTTTTTACTGTATGTATGTCTTATAAAACTTAGTCTTCACGTTGCTTTGAGTTCTTCAGGAAAATTGTGTATCAAACATAACGATGCAGGCAGCAGGTCCAGCATTAGAGCTCAGCAGGGCAGCAGAAAGACCTTTCCCTGGTTAGCTCCAGCTCTAAATGGGAATTTCTCCTGAGAGACCAGCACCATCACAGTCACCAACTCACACCTTCACCTGGTGGCTAGGGCATATTTTAAGCTTGTCTTTCACCAAAACATATAAATTAGTTGAAAAGAAAATAAAAAGGACAAAAGTGTTTGGTACAGCCAATGCTCAGGTAGAAGATCACTGGCAGAGTCCCACTGTCAGACAAACCATACAATTGCATAAGGAAAAAATGCTTATGGAAAATCCCACTGAAAACTGGAGTTTAGCAGGAAGTTTAACAATAATTCCTTGCTCAGCTTAATTAGAAAAAGTGGGAATATTCAAGGAACTCCTCAGTACACGAAATATAAAGCTACCAGGAGTTGTTCCTGAATGCTGACTCCTGGGACCCTATAGCTATGTCAGGATTTGCCAGTCAAAACAGAATATGATGGAGTGAAAGTGTTTTGATTTATACCCATCTCAACATATAAACACAAATAAAGTTGGTACTCTAGGCTTTATTTTATTTATTATGTTGTAGGGATGGTCAAATGGTTAGCACAACTATGAAGGCATAGGGTCCAGAAATCGGTTGCTGTAGTTAAAGCTTGCTTATGTTTTCTTGGCCTGTTTTACAGGTAAGAATTTTAACATGCTTTCAGTCACTTGTTCTGTGAAAAGTTGTATATAGCCTTACATTATGTATAAAGCCTCTTTAGAGGTATAGTAATACATTTCAATGGTTTAGTTTTGAAATGCATAAGAGGAAACTGTTCATTTTGCTCTCATTGTTACAATGTATTTAGCTTTATACAGAGTTTATCTCTGTCATCAGGGTTAAGGTGGTGATTCGTGTTTGTCTTTACGAAGTGACAGAACAAGTAGCCAGGAAGGCAAAGCTTTCATCTTCAAAAACCCGAAATAAAGCTCTCTAGCTTGTAGTAGTGATGCCACATTGCTGGAGTGATTTCTATTACTAGATAGGGGTTATAGCTAGTGGATAACTGAAAAGGGTAAGAAGGATGTTTTTTTATTTAACAGCATGCCTCAGTTTTATATCTTTTTGGATTGTGAGTAGCTTGGCTAATAAGTATCAGTCCTTGATGTGACTGGAAGCAGATTCAGAATGGCTGTGCAAAGGCAGCCCTTTAATGTTATAATGAATGACTGATTTGAGTACATTTCTTACTAGCAAACTACTTATTTTGTTCCAGAAGCACCAGACATGCAAACCTGTATTTATCGCAAAGTCTCAAATCTTTGTTTGTTTGTGTTAACCATTTCTGTTTATAGGAAAGCTCTCTCTTGTAAAATATGGATCAGATGTCATCTCGGTACCGATTCCTCCGGGGAAGTGACAATGAAAGAATAACACAGCGATTCTCAATGAACCGTCAGAGCACACAGAAAAGTGTCGCACAGATTTCAGGGTGCTGATTACTGCTGCTTGTGCTCTATCTATAGATACAATATTTGGTGCCGTCAGCAAAAGAAGCTAAAGAGTATGGAGTTATATCTTTCTCCTTAACTATTCTGGGATGGCCCTTTAAGTCCTTTTCTGCCTGTGGAGAAAAATCACTTTTCTTTAAAATCTGCATACCCTCTAGTAGTAGTCCTAATATTCTCTAGATCAAAGGGAGCTTTTGGTAAACACATTGGTACTGAAGCATAAGAATATTGCAATTTATTATCAATTATGGGTGGAGTAGAAGAACAGATTAACTGTAAGCTTAGTTAAAGCATCCCTTCAGTTATTAGTTTCTCTATTAAATGGTGTAACCTCTGAATAATCTAACAAATACAGGTCCTGATCCTAGAACTGAGATGCAGAGTGCCTTCACAGGCTTGGAGCCCAGATACTTACACTGATCTCAAGCACACAAACTTTTATGAGCATTCTTTGGGGAACTTGGCTTGGAAATAGAGCGTGTCTGGAAGTTAGAGCCATGATTTACAATGAACTACCCACAGACATTCAGATGCCATTATGGTAAGAATTTGTTTCCTCCAGTGGGTAACAGAGGAAGGCTCTTATCCCAATAGGGATTGCATTGGAAGGAAGATGGGAGCAGAACCATGTACAACATGATATTTGCATGGAGAGAAGTATGGCAGGAAGGAAAGGGAGAGGCCGTATATATAAGCATAAAGCTGCAAAGATTAGACCAAGAAATGAACAACTGCTCCAGAAAAAAATGTGCAGTCTTCTCAATGTTAATGGAATGATGTTTCCAGATTTGATCAACTGTAAGTGCAATAATGCACAGAAGGCATGCATTAATTGTAATCTTGACAATTTTATTGTCAATATTTGCAAGAGGTAGATGGGAACAAGGCTAGTTAATGTCCCCCTAAACTGTCACAATAACTTCTTCAGAAACTAAAATCCTGCAAAACCACAGACATGAACTCTTTAATGACTAGGCACACTACATAGCCAGACTGTCTAGAGCATAGGCTGAGAATGATCAACTTCAAGTCTTGTGACCCAAGTAATGAATCTTCTTGCAAGCCTGTAATCTTCAAAAGGAGAAGGGTTTTTCTGCTAACTTTTGGAGCCCTGACTTGTTTTTCAACAAAATCCAGGCACCATGAAATTACTTTCATTTGCAGTCCTCCCAGGTCTCTGTAAAAGCAAAACTAGTCTTTCAGTACATTTAGGTTAGGTGTGTTCCTATTTAAAATGTGAAGAAGCTGCTGCTCAGTTACTTCAGCAGAAGGGATCCAGCTGAAGAAGCCAACTGAGGGAAAATTTCTAGACTTTCAGAAGTGGTCTCTGGATTTTAGAAGCAAAATGTTTCTCATTGTGGCTTCTTCTGTGGGATGAAATGACTGATGAAACAGTGTATTTGGAAGATGTGGCCAAATCCAAAGTAACCACTTTCTGCAGCATGGTTGGATGACAACAGCTTTTGTTGTAGCTGGGTAAAACAGTGTTTTAGAAATGCTCAGAGCTGTTTACAAAGGAAGAAAATTAAATCAGCATCAGATAAATTTTAGAAACAGTCCCTTTTGTACTGTCATGGGCAAGAAATGTAGAAGTCATGCAAGATCATACTTGAAGACTTGTAAGCAAGAAGGGACTAGTACTGCACGCACGGGACTACATCCTCTCACTTTTGGAACCTTTGGTGGAAGTTTCTAAGAAGGCTGACAGAATAGATTTAAAAAACCTCTCAGTAATTTAAAATATTAATGGTGAACATGTGTTGTAACTGCAGTTAATTAAGCGTTGATAAAAGAATCTGAGTGTAAACAATTACACACTCCCTAGAATATTTCCTGAGTGGCACTAACAATAGCAGCTCTTCCGTACATGGCCTGAGACAGTCTGCATGAACGGTGTCTGAGGCTCGTCGTGGGTTTGTGGTGATGATTCCTGCTCTCGTTTCCACAGCCAGCTGCTGGGAGAGAGGCTCTGCTGTAGTGAACGTGCTCTGAGCCTGGCTCTCAGAGCAGGGCTTTCTCAGGGGATGATCTTAACCCTTTTGTAAGGATGAGGATTGGGCTATGAGACGGCAGAGACAAAAGGGGAGTAAAGATGGTGATGGCGTGCAAGGGAGCATTTAGTGGGCGTTTACCAAACCCAGTGAGTGAATGGGGCTGGGCTGTGACTCCTCGGTCCGTACGCACGCTGCTGGCTGTTGTCTCAGTTGACATCACGGTCGGCATCACTGCCTACACCGCAGAGGGTAGGTAGGTATTTGTGAGTCCTTGAGGTAGGGCATCTCAGAGGCTTCTTAACAGCATTGCAGTGGTTGCAGGACCCTCTTCAGGAACACTCCTGGGAAGAACTAGGAAGCTTGAACAAGCAAATGCCTGTGTTTGCTCAGTATATGTTACAACTGAGCAAATTGGATTGATGATGAATAGTCTTTTAAAATTAAAATAGTAAGGGCTTTTGAAAGATGCAACATTCCTGTGTGCGTAGTGCTGAGAAGGAAGGTGAAAATCAGTATTAAATTACAGTATTGAATTAAATTTCAAGCCCTGGCCCAGGGGCCAGTGTGAGACATGAAAAATGCCATGCTGAAAAATTCTTTGAAGAGAAATGCGAACTTTGGTTGGAGACAACACTAGTGCTGGAGAAAGCCCAATGTCATGGTGAACTGCTGCATCTCTGCAGGCTGGGAGGAGAAGGAGGATGAAGGTTGAGGGAATGTATGGGAACATCTGCACAGAGCAATAATTCTGTGTTGTCTGGCTGAAGTCTTGGGGGGCAGAGCAGAGTTCCTGGCCCTGCTTCACTTGTGTTTCTTGGAAAGGGAGCGCTGGGGCAAGGGTGATGTTAGGATGATGTTAGTTCTGAGACTAACTATGAAGGAGAACTGGCATTCCCTGGGGGACTAAAGAGAACCTGAAACCAATGTTAAAGATATTTATACTCTAGATAATGCCAAGAAAAATATTTTACACTTATCTTAATATCATAATTGCAAGTCCAAAACCACCACTGCTAGCTTCTCAGTGCAGAATAGAATCTGGGAGGAGGCAGTAAGAAAATATATGTTTTGGCTGTATGATCGCAGCAGAGAGGTAGCCAGAATTCATCATGGGCTTGGACAAAACGGGGAGTCTTAAAAGAAATAATACTTCTAAGTAGTCTTTAGACATGCTCATGCTTAAAGGGCCTATAAACCACATAATGTTAACTGTAATGCAGATGGCCACTACACTTTCACTAGTTTAAGCCACTCTTTTTCTAGTCAGTAAAGTACCATTTTTACACTGTCTTTGAAGCACAGTGTAAAAACTTTTCACATGTGTGCAGAAAGGAGATTTTTCAGCATGTGTCATTGCTGGTGAACTTGCAATACCGCTGGTGCCACTTCATAACTGGGGGGTTGTTGTGCGGCTGTGCACTGTGAGTGAAGTCTTGTGTGTGGCCAGGACACAGATTTCAGAGCACAACTGGGGAACCTAGGGGTAATATTCTTTCCACTCTGTGTCCTGATAAACAGAATATGTTTGCAAGAGCATTTGGTTTTCAGTTCAGCTTGTCTTCAAACAGCATGTGAAATCATTCACTGAAGTTGCATTTAGGTATGACCACAACATCTGCGTAGATCTGAAGTTCACTGTTGACACATCTCATATACATATGGTTTCGTTCCTGAAAGAGATCACCATGTAACTGTGGCGCTTCTGCCACGCATTGGAAGGGAAAGCAGTGTGTGACCATGGGGATTGACTAGCCCGCATCTGCACCAAGATAGTCTGATGAATACTGCTCTCCTCACAGCTGCACCGTAGTTTACCGGGAAGCCTTTGAGGACTCCTGACAAGTATAACAGGGCATTACCAATAACTGAAGGTGTGGACTGGTTAGAGAGAGTCACCTTTCCCTTGCCTACACTGCAGTAACAGATGAAAGAGCTAAAGTGAATACACTTACAAAGAAGCAGTCCATTTTCCCAGATTAAGAGAAGTCTTGAGACTAAAAACTGAGAAAACTATCAAAAAGATTTCCCATCTTATGCACTGTGTGTATATACCATATATGCACAAGTGGGTTTTTTTGTGTTTGTTTTTTTTTTTTTTTTTTTTTTTAAAAAGCATAAACTATTCTTGTTCTGAAGAAAGACCTCATCAAACTTAATACTAATTGACGGCTGGAGGAAAGGACAGGTTGTGCTGTTCACGCTCCTGTTCAGTTACAGCTCAAATTGTAAGAACAGTCATGGAAGTTACTGTCACTCTTGAGTTCACCTTAAAAGCAGACAGGCTAAAGTAAACTCAGCAATAAGACCTCATTTGTTATTTATTTGACTCTCCTGTACTTAAGGCTCTGCAGGCAAGATCCCTGCCACTCATATAACTAAAGGCTACTGAATATCCCTGAATCTATCTGAAGGAAAATTAACTCTAGCACTTTGTTGTGCAAAGAAATTACTGAAGGAATTCCCTGAATTTTGAGGAAGATGGACACTAATCTCTAACACTATTTTCATTAATCTTGACCAAGAACCACTTGAGATGGCCTGCCTGAGCTTAATCAGAAACAGGCCCTTAATGTGTGTAGTCTGATCTACCTAGGATGGTTTAGAGCTAAACCTGTGTCTGGACTGAGTAGTCTGTCATACCCACTTTAATACCCCAAAGCTGACTTGACATTCTCAACTCTTCTTGTAGATTCTGGTTCTGGTGCAGCAGTAGGTGTGCAGACCTGCCCTGGCTGCCCCATTCAAACTTGAATATTCCTCTGCCTTATTTGGGAAGATCATTGAAGTGACTAAACCTATGA
>JMFS01112646.1:0-17423 GCA_000699545.1 Podiceps cristatus | reverse complement strand
CCAACCCAAAACATTCTATGATTCTATACCACCCGTAATCTGTAAGCTACTGAGGACACAAAAATCATTATTTTTTGACTCTTGGCCAGCTGGCATGATTGATGTATTAAACTCCTTACCTACAAACCACAGTTTTGTCTTGTCTAAGATTGCTTTGACACTGAAAAACTGCACCAGACTGTTTTCTACAGCCATTTGTATCTGTTAATACCAACAGTAAGGGCAATGCCAATGCTGAAAGCCAGTAAGGCCTTTAAGGCCTTAATCAGTATGTTTCCTATCACTCCTGCAAAGCAATTCAGATGATTCAGATGACATTAGCATTTCACCACTGCTGAAGCTAGTGGTATTGCACTGGCTGTACAAATTTTGGCAGGAAATTTTGGCAGAGAGTCTGCTTTAAACATCCTCTAGAAGGTGGCAAGGTTATTGAGTGTTTATTTCTTGACATTCTTTTTCCATTTCTTTCTTGTAATTACTAGAGATTACACTACACACCTTTACATAACGTAGCTAATCCAATTCCTTGTCTGAAATTCCTTAGTAGTGATTTTTATTAGGCAAAAGCACTTTAAGATGATCTGTTACCCAGATGTATTTTATTTTTAGGAGAAATGGTTCTCAAATGTGAGGTGAATTTCTCTTTATACAGTGTAGCTTTGTTTTAAATTAATTGTTGAAAATCAGTGATGCCCCCCTCTTCATCCCTTATCTCTTGTTCAAAAATATTTAGGTGTAACCTGGAAGGGCTATGTTGTTAATGTTTTTCTACCTATGTTTCCTTCTACTGCTGTTTGAAAAATGGAGATGGAGGAAATGCATACAGTGATAAAATAAAAAAGAACCAATAGAAGAAATCGCTACCTGATCTGTCCTTTTTGTTACTGGCACTCTCTTTCCTTGAGGTAGTGATCCAAATACTACAATTTTCAAGCAAAACTGTATACAGTTTACAGTGTAATAGTGTAATATGCAGTGTCAGCTCTGCAGCTTAGGACTGACCTTTTTCTACTGCAGTCAGGACATGAAGGTGAAGAGTATCTTTAATATTTTTCCTATAAATGAGCATTGAAGATTCCCAGATACTGGCCATTTCAGAGAAATAACAACTTTAGCACAACGGAAGAACAGAGGGTATCTTTCTTGTATTCTGTGGTTTAAGTTTTACTTCAGAGATGATCTAGACTGACTGTAAGACTGGTTAGACTGACAAGAAAGAAGGACGCATTTGCAAATGTACCTGAAATCGATTCACTCTTTCATAGGAATGGTTGATATGATGTGAAAATCTTCTTGAAAAAGCATCATCTTAATGGATTTTTTTTTTAATTTACCCCATTAATTTTGTGCCATCTAAATCTTTTGCCACTAAAATTGTTTACCATCCAGACCTCCCCCTCACAAGTGCAATGTATGCAAACATGATATAATTAAGAAAGCTTCTCTAAAGGCACTATCAGAGGAAAAAACAGGCAGAACATGTTTCACGTTTACTGTTGTGACTGTAATAAGACAGAATTAAGTATCACTACCCCCACAGAAGGACATCTCCCAAACTACTAGCATAAACCTTAACCCCTTTCCTACCTGTGGATGTTATGAACATTTGAAATGAACAAAAACCCTACAATTTCCTGGCCCTATTCTCTGCATTCCATAAAGATTAACACAGTTTGAAGTGGCCTAGAAGTATCATTGCCCAAAGATTACATGGCAAGACAGGACTGGATGACAACTGAACCAACAATGTGAAGATGTATTTAAAATCTTAGCTGTTTTCATTGACATTGAAACCTCTCCAAGATATGAAATTAAAATAAAAAGACAAAACCTAAAGCAATTTGACTGTTTACTGTCTCCTGCAAAAGCCTCTTGGACTGCAGGTCTATTTTTCATCCAAGAAGTAATTATGAGAATATGGCAACTTGATCTTGGGGAAAACAAAATTCTTGCATTTTCCCTTTCAATATAATATGAAATTTTGTATGGCAAATACAACTAACAGATAAATACCAACCCTTTATGGGTTTTTGTAACAGTGTAAATATTTAGGCAATCATTTGTTAACAGTAGGCTAATAAACATTTGAGTAAATATTAATTTAAAACTACTTCTCAGGTAAATATCATGATTTCTCTTCCATGACCTAATAACTATTCTCAAGCTTCTGCTGACATCAGCACGAATTGACCATGCTTGGCACTTTATAGCAAGATCTTCAACAGCACTGATTGTTAGTGACTGACAAAGAATTCTCCTTGCTTGAAATTCTCTTCTCTGAAGAAGGACAGCATAAGCTTTTGTCAAAGTCCTTTTTTTCAAGGGTCCAAGTGAGGCAGGGACTTAGTGCTGGTTTGACCTGGGGTTGACTTTTCACAAGCAGACGTACTAAAAAAATTTCACTGCTGTTATAAGTAGTTAGCAATTCATTAACAAATCCTCTGGAGGTTTTTTAAATTATTATTATTATTATTATTGCAGACTTCCTTACTGTGTAAGTAAAAATTAAACTGGTTATTCAGAGAATTTAATTTTCCAATTCAGCATTTTTCTGGGATTGTCCTCCTTACTACAGTGTTCATCTTGTATTTGTATCTCTTTCATGTAAATCTTAACTTTTCTTGGTTAGGCATTTAAATAAGGAAAGGATATTTGTTTTTAATATAGCGTAAATAAATTAAACATTAATGACTTTCCTTTTGACAGCAAGCAGCCATAAGACTCCATAGACTCAATTATGACACACTTAAGTTGAAAATCTACCTAATTGTGTCAGTGAAAAAAAATCAGATTTCAATAAAGGTAAGACTTTACTCAGGGAGCTGTATCTTATATCACAAGCAATTCTATGAATTTATAGAGTTATTTTTGTTGGACTCACTTCCATATGATTTAACTATCACAATGTGGCATAAAATGAAACACAGTGTGAAGCCTCATTTCTTGGTCTTTCATAGCAAAATCGGACATTTTAAAAGTAATATAGCATGCCCTTAAAAGCTGTATTCTTCTTAATTCTAGGTACACAAAGCACATATGTCTTAAAACTAGTTTTATTACTAAAATTATTTTACCAAAAATAGATTGTTATGAAAACTTAATACTTGTCCATGTAGAGAATACTGGAGTGAACACATTTGCAATGTGTGTTTAAAACTTTTAAAATTCTTTTAAAATGTTTCTTTACAAGTTTCTTATTTATTGAATAAATTGCTTATTTATTGAACATTGATGGCTACTTAATACACCGTTTTATTAAAAATAGAACATTAGCTCTTTTTAGCCTTGTGTACCACTTAAGGTAAAAGATAGGAAGAAAGATCTTTCACAAATTAATAAAATCATATTTCTATTTCACCTTTTGTTCCTGTAGATGAAAAAATGGTTCATCCATGTTATCAAAAGTAATTGAAATCATGACATAAAGTGAAAGAGGGAAGATCTACAGCTCTAATAAGGAGGGAGATTTCTCTCTGAGCTGTGCAAAATCCTGACATTCTCAGTGAGACTACTATCAGACTATAACGTAAATAATCTTTTTGTGCAAAAGACTTAAAATAAAACCTTATCTGGAATATTATCTATAATGCTGATCACGACTTTTGTTTTAAAAGTTGAACTTAAGCTAAAAAAGCATTAGAAAAGGCATTAGACTGAGAAAGTGCATGGAGAGCTTTAAAGAGGATAATGAAAGAACTCAGCTCACTCTCTCTAGCAAAATGAAGGCTGAGGGGAATTTAATTTAACTTAATTAAAACATCACTATTTTGGAAGGAAATTGGCAAACTCGCTACAGTATTCTTTCCTCCTAATCAGACTAAGTCTAGTTGTTCTGGAAAAAGCACAGAATTATAACCAAAAGCACCATTCTGCACCAGGACGAGCTCAGAATCTTTTGAAAAGAGACACTTAAGTAGGAGAAAAGGTAGGAGATACCATTCTCTCACACAGAATGTATCAGTGTTTACATGGCCTTTCCTAATGTATGAGGGACTTTATTTAGGTAAAGGAATTGAACGTATGTCCAATACTTCAGATTAGTTTCTTAACTACCACTCTGTTCTTTCCCTCCCAATTCTTGAATCATGAAAATGTAGTGTTACCATTTATTTCAGTGAAGTGCTGATTGACTTGTAACTCAGTGTGTTTCCTTTTTAACACTAAATTTTCTACTTCCTTGCTGCACAGACATTTTCTTTCCAGTGTTGTATCAGGACGAATTAGATTATTAAACACTGACTACCTTCTTTCCTCATCTCCTGCTACTAAAAAAAGACTTGCATCTTAAAAGTTAATTATGCATTTGCAGGCAGTCTAAATGACTCAGGGGACTGAAATCTGACTCAAGCTTTTCATCAGTGGGTCATCAGTTCAAACCTGACTCAGATCAGCAGTGGCTGGAAGCTTCTACAATTCAACAGCTATTGAGATGACCTACATGAAAAAAATAGAATATTATATTGTATTCAGTTTTGGGTGGAAAAGAATCCACGTCTTAAAAGTCATACTCAGAACTGACATTAATTGAGATCCACACTATTAGACCCTGAGAGGACAGCAGGTCTGGAAACTGAACTGTCCTGTCTCATTCTGCAAACTCCTTCACACCAAAATGGAAAAACTTGAAGATGGAAGAGGAAAGGTTTTTTTTACATTTGTGGCTTATCCTGTTCCTATGTTTCAATAGAACAAAAAATGATTTTGTAGGGCTCTCAATCAATTGTGTATGAATAAGTTCAGTTTCAAAATTGAAGTCAGCATAGTTAATGAGCCACAGATAATCATTCCACATTTCTGTGCAGAGTATAGGAACTAAGATATCATCCTTATGAGACTTTTTCAGAGGGAAAAAAAAACAAAACCAAAACCAAAAACCCAACAAACAAAACACAAAAAAAACCCACAAAACCAGAGATTCAAACTCGATACACTGAAATTCTGTATCAGGTGATATCAACACTTCAATTATCCCTATTAATAGGCTTTCTAAAAATTAGATTATTGATCTGTACATTCATATAACTTAGGCATCAGAATGCAAAAGTACTAGAAATCCTTTCTTCATCTTATGTCAAAATTTCAACACTTCTGCAGACAAAAAAAAAGACAATCCAGTCATTTTTTTACTAGCCTTAATAAAGGTAAGCTACATTCTTTTGTAGTTGAAATTATGCCCTTGAATAGTGTAAAGAGTCAAAATATAAGTTATGGATTTTCTCCACTCCCTGGTGGAAAGGAAGCTTTCAATTGGTCCACAAATGGAAGAGCTCACACCACCCACAAACTGCAGAGGCAGCCAAGGAGAGGGGATGGCTGGTGAAGCAGAAAAGCGTTTCACTGTCCTTTATCAATTCCCAGCTTGACTGGGACTTCTCTAACTTGTGCTCTGGTCTCAACCAGAGCAACCATAGCTTCAGAATAAAGTCAATTTCTTCAAGAGAAATTCTCACTCCTTGTCTGTGTAGATCTTTAACAAGAACTTAGCTCAGAAACTCTGACAATTTGCATTTATGACTCTGCCTCTGCAAATTACTGGCCTAAGGTACAATACTTAGTCCTGGGTTTGTCAGACAGAAGTCATGAGTCTATGCACTGTTTATGGCAAGAAGGAAATGGCAGATCTAATGTACATATATATCCCTGGGATTAATATAAATGCAAGACAACAAGATTTCTATGCAGAATCCCATCCTCAGAAGTATAGCCCCAGAGTGCATACAAAACATGCATTATCTGCAGCCTCTCTCTCTCATTTGGCATACTGGACTGTGAAGGTTTGTGAAATAATTCTTACAGTACTTAGAGACACAGTCCAAACTAAAATACCTTTGTTGCTTTGAAGCTGTTGCTGGGGTTTATGTTTTCAAAATATCAAAGGTGCATAGCCCGCTATAAGAATTAACTGCCTACAAAATGTTACCTTTAATTCTCAATTGGTTGAGATGTATATTTTTAATTCTTCTGCTGCAAGCGATTAACAGTATTGAAACAATGACTAATAAAATCACTTTTGTTGAAGATAGTATTATACACATCAGTTCTGCAAAATATGAAGTGAGCAAGACATTAAATGACCCACAAAGTTATGACATTATTACTGTATAGATATAATTCACTAAGTTTTCTCACACTGCTACCTTGTGCACAGACAAGGCAGATGCTAAAAGGCATTTCTAATGGGTTCCTGCAGCTCTGATATAAAGCCACTGTAGCTTCATATAAATATTTTTGCACTGTCACTTAGTCTTTTAGCACAAGAACTACCTTTGTTTCTGTAAATCAATACATCTAAGTATTGGAACCTGGTGCCCAACTATTAATTTTCAAAGATCAGATTTTTCAGAACCTAGTAGGAAACCAGAAGAAACTAAGTCTTGGACCTCAGCTACCTTCTTTGCTGAGATAGTTGCCTTGTAGAAAGTGGAAGCTAAGCACAGTAAACCAAACTGCTCCACCCTTTGTCATCAGATGTAAATGACTAAAGACCATCAGTTAATCAGACTTTTTTTTTCCTGTTTAACCTTCTTCCATTCTGAGTGGCTGTCAATGCTCAATTATATGTGTTTAAATACACACACATCTTGTCCCCTATATTTTCAAGCCATAGAGACAGCTGAAGAAAAGTGAATGATAATCACTCCTTAACCTACAGAAAATAAAAGAGAGCATGTCCAAACTAAAAATTCCCGTTCTCTAGCAGTTTGGCCACTTCTTTGACTTGCCTCTGGTTACAAAACCCTCTGACCAGGGAAAATTAGAAAATTATGTAGCTCTAGTAGAGGTACAGCCAACTGGAATTGGCAGAATAGGAAGCAAAAGTTAACCCTGGATGACCCTATAGAGTAAGCTAACAAATAACTGAAGGCAGGATGCCAATGCAATGCCACCTTTCCCTGAACAACAGGAAATCCTACCCATGAAGTTATTCAGTCACACGCACCCTTCACAGAAGATGGATTTTTGTACCCAGACACAGCACAACTGTCTTCAGAGCATGCTCAGTCACAACTCTGCTTGCATAAAATGTTAAGGCCCTGACCATTTGACACATTGCAGATTCAGAAAAAGGGGGTTTACATTTTTATGTTAGAAGTCGAAAAGATTTTATTTAGTTAAATTCACAGTTCTAATGTACACATTGAGACATGCAAAATATCATGGTAACATCAGAATTACAAGAGTGTGTGCTAAATTTGTAATTAACTTCAGGGTTGGAAGTTTTTTTGTTGTTTTTAAATCTAGCAAACATCAGCTGGCAAAGAGATTGCATGCCTTAGAGCTTCTTCAACAAAGCAAAGCTGTTCCAGGCTTGATATTTTTAAACTCTACAAGGCTCTCAGCTATTAGGAACAAAAAGAACAGGAGCCAAAAAGGGTCTTTCTATTACTGCCTTGAGTTAAAAATGTGAGTATTTGGGTTGGTTAGTCAGAGGATTTACAGACTTGCAATTAACAAAAATTTTCCAATATTGAGATGTGGAACGTAAATAGAATCTAGCTGCTTCATGAAAACAAAATTTAACATAGAAGCACTCAATGTGAAAGCCTGCTTTAACACTTGTTCTTAGAGTCCCTCTATGACCTTTGCATAGAGACAGAAAGAGAAACAACACTCAAAAGGAAAATAGAGATTGTCGTGCTATTTTAAATAAAATAACAGCCTGATTCTTCAATGTGCTTTTTAAATCAGTATCGACACTATTTGGTGCTTGACACAGGATCAGGCCCGGATCCACTTTCTGAACTTCTATATATTTCAGTTTCAGATAGCTTTTAGTTTTATTAATATTTTTCCACCTGCTTTGTAACCCTATATCTAAGTAATTTTGCATCTCAAATCAATACTTTTGCTTCTAACTTAAATAATTTTTGATACATTCTTCAAAAATGTTTGTTCTTCACAAATCTGTAATACCTTTATATGAAACAAATCCTAGTAATTTTTGACAAATTGTAAGAAATAAAGTATGTTCCCAACATTTGATCCTTCCCAGCTTTGATCTCTTCAGTAGCTGCTTTTATATTGACATTGTACCTATGCAAAAGAATTAACAAAAATACTATCTCATTGATAGCAAAATTTAACATTGTTAAAAAAAAAAAAAAAATAATGGTAACAGAAGCTATGATACTAATACTGTAGTGATAGCTTTACAATCTCCTTTTCCCAATAAAATTTAGCTAGACAACAAAGAACGAACTAACTTCACTCAGCTGCACCTGAATCAGGTGCACAGAAATTGGTCAAAGTGTCATACTTGGGGTTTTATTTCTATCTTTTTTCTGCTTTCATTTCCCATACTGCAAGCTGTGTCACATAGAAACTGGATATTAGTATATCTACAGCACATTTTGCTGTCCTTCAGAATCAGCTTGATTCGCATATTTTTGAACTCATTCACATTTTAGCAGTGTGGGTGAATTACTAATGGAAAGAAGAAACGAAGATGGAGCCAGCGCACAATGACAGATCAGGGGCAATGGATGTAAGCTGAAACACAGGAAATTCTGTTTAAGAAAATAGATTATTTTTTTCTTTTTTAATGTGAGGATTGACAAGTTATCCGGATTGGTTGTGGAGCCTCCATTATTCCATTATTGGAGCTATTCAAAGCTCAACTAGATACATCCCTGAGAAACTGCTCTACCAGACCCTGCTTTGAGCAGGGGTGGGAGGGGATGGGTGGCCCTGGATCTCCAGAGGACACTTCCAACCTCAACTACTCTACGATTCTACTGGTTTGTGATTCTATAATTCTAGGAATAAGTTAATAATTATAGCAATTGCTGTATAACAAGTACTTGACATAGATTTAACTAATATAAAAAACAGCCTTACAGAAAACAAAAAGAATATTAGGAAAACTCACTTGGCTTTATGGCATGTGTTAGCCGAAGCTAACATTTCTTTTAAGCACCACTTTGGTAAATCACTCTTCCTCAAAAAATATAGCTCTATTCTAAAGAAGTGCAAGAGAAGCATATATTCAGATATCAGATTAGTTTATCAGTCACAGAAATCAGTATTTATATTTGCATATTGTGAAAATATAGGTCAGAACTTGATCAATAGTACAGTAAGAATGTGCTTCTTGCTGGTTTAAGTAATACAGTTTTCAGTAACTATTGATATCACTTATAGTTTTATTTTTCTTTGGGAAAAGGGGGGAAGAAACAGTAAAACAAGAGTTTAACCTGTTTTTGCTTGTAAGGAAAAGCAACCTCATGGCTGCTTTATTTGGAAGCAACTTGATTAAGGAGAAAAACTTTCTTAAACTGTAGACATCCCACCTGGAGCATCATAACAGACCTAAGCTACAGAGCTGGCATATTGGAAATATGTAGCACTTGCCAGATCCAACGCCAGGCCCATTTCATTCACTTCCCCCAAGCTTCTCCAGTTCCCAGAAGAAAACCCAGTGCAGTGACAGAGCCATTGCTCTTCACCCCACAGGAGTCAGTCAGCAGCCACCCATCTGCTGCTGTACATACAATACTGCCAGAATAAAGGAGTGAATCCAAAGGCAGGTTAGAATAAAAGAAAAGGTGGCAGGAAGATGCAAAAAAAAAATCAAAAACAGTATTCATGACAAAAAAATACAATAAGTAAAGGAAGGGAATATCCATTCTAGGAGAGCCTTTTCAGATGGAAGAGCCAAATAGGAAAGAGAGGAATAACATGAAATATTGCTAAATGGATGGTCACCAAAAGCTGGGAAAGGAGGATAGAGCACAGGTCTGATGGAATAGTTTCTTCCACTCCATTCTGACTTTTTCCTCAAATTCCAGAATATAAATATAGAAAGCAGAGAAGGCTTAGAGTCAAGAAGTCAAGATTACCTCTACCAGACATGAGAAAAGAGATAGGACAAAAGGAAAATTGCTTAAAAATGTAAGATGTGCACAGTATGAAACTTGCCAGCAGATGCAGTATTTCAATCACAGAAAGTGTACTCAATTCTCAGCCCTGCCTGTGGGACAAATGGCTTCCAAGGGTGGAAGGGCTGAGGTCAAAGCGGAGGAGGACAGAAACATACAAGAACAGCCTGTAAAGCTTCTCTCTTCCTTTCCCTCACTTTGGCTCCCACGCATTTCCAGTGCCGCTCTTCAGCAACCATCATGTTTTCGCATGTGGATAATTGTGCTATAGAATCTCCCTCGAAGATTTAAGTTTTCCAAAAAGGCATCTGCACACAATGACATTGATGTTTTTTGTAAACGCCTTTAAGATTAGCTGTGAATTTATTCTAGTTCAAATTAATTTTGGAGGATTGATCCTACAGCCCAGCATACCTAGCTCATCACAGCATTATGCAACTTTAAGTGAAACATGTTAGCTAGGAAAAAGAACTGGCCAAAACCAAACTGATCCTGAAACTTTAGGCATACTGAACAAAGCTTTTGGCATAGGGTTTATCCCTAGGTAGAAGATGCCATACAGGTATAGAGTATTATATTAGCATTAGAAAGCTGCTCTACTGATAGAATAGCAAAGTGATAAAAAAATATATTTTAGAGTTAAAAAAATAATTGGGAAGTTATCCCTTTGTTTTTTCTGCTCCCCATTCTCTCTCAATTTAATAGGTTTAAACAAATCCCAAAAAACCTGCTATAATGCATTCTGTAAATTACTTAACTTTCCAGCAATGGACAGATCACACGCTTAAAGCCTCCAAGGGAAAAAAAAAAAAAAATATCCCAAGACTGACTACTCCTTCATGATGGAAACATATCATTATATAAAAGTAACGATTACCCCTTTTACCGAGATGCTTCAAATTTGAATCTGAAGGTGACACATACTAACTGCTACTCTTAGAACAAGAACACTGCCAAAGTCTATGGACTTCAAACACTTTCATGACAGAGTGAAACTTAATTACTTATTTTTCATGGTCTTAAGCCATTATTTGTTCTCAAAGACCGTAGTCATCACAGTACAATAGCAGGAATTTGTCATTGTCACTGAATTACCAGGTAGAACCTGACAATATTTGACTTCTTCATTATTACATTTAGATAGAAGTCAATCTGGCATGCTAGGACCAAAGCTTCCCCCTACAACAGAGAGAATCTGGAGCAGCAACACTGCCTTTACTGGTACAATTTTGGATTTGTATCGATGGTAAGAACAGAATTTGAATCTGACTTCGTGTCCTATCCTGAGTACTCAAGGGTAATGAATACTTTAATTATAGCTAATCTCAGCACCTTCTGATTCAGGTGGGTCTGGATGTAATAAATCAAATCAGGACAAGAGTAGTTATTAATGTAAGAGACTTGTCAGTATAATCAACTTATTAACTGTGTCACGTCAAAAAATCATTAGCAGTTTCTGTATGTACACAAAGAATTTTAATAAATTTCATATTGACAGGCACTGAAAACTAAGACACATGGGAACATCTGTTATGAACTTTACCCAGACCTTCAGTATTTTTAAAAATTCACTCAAATATCTTACATTCTGCCTTTCAAAATATCTGAGATACCTAGTCTGGCTCTTCAGTACGCCTATTTTTCATCCAACCAATCCAAATTTGCAGGTTTACAGACAGGATGAGCGAATTCAAATAACAATGCTCAAATTTAATGCAGTAGATGTTGAAGAATGTGTCAGAGAGATAAGAAACCTAGATGGGTTAGTCCTTTTTCCTCATTACCAGCATTTACTCATGAAGGATGAGAAAGGAGGGTTGTTACATAATTAGGCCAAAGTTTTTCAGCCTCACTAAAGAATATCAAATGGATTTTAAAAATCTAAATCTAGTTTGACATATTTCTGAAGATGAAAGAAGTTTCTAGATGCTTAGATAATCCAAATTCCTTCATTCAATATATTATTGGGATTTTTTTTTCATTATTAGATGGAAAACCTGCACCAACACAAAATCTAGATTTCCTTTCCATTCAAGTCCACTAAAAAATAAAATAAAAAAGAAAAAAAAAAAAAAAAGAAAAAAAAAGAAACTTCAGTAATACATTAGCCATTCACTTAAAACAGCAGGATGAGATCCTGACTGGGAACAAAGCTAGCAAATGTTTCTATTTCTGCCACTGTCAACTTTGATAGAATCTCTTGGGCTACAATTAATAGACTGCAATCTTCTACTTGCATATGTAGCATAGAGCACATACACATCAATAATGGTCTGGGTACAACATAGGATCCTGGTGACAATCAGTCCTACATGTTTGGTGATACTACTAAACACTCTTTTGTGTATAGTTTTATGACCACATTTCTCACCTAAAGTCTGCCTTTGCTTCTGACACTGCTGTTGCAGGTGTTTGCTGCTGATCTCCTGTCTGGTCTGAACACTGCTCCACACATTAATGGGCCTTTTGCTTAACGCATGGCTAGGAAAGAATCCTGGCAGACAATTTGCCTGGTTCTGATCTGTACACTTGAAAAGGAAACATGAAGTTAAGGTAGTACAGTGTCATGCACATGTCAAGTGCAAATGCAACTTTTGTTCTGATTCTAGGAGGTGATTTGGAAAAGAATAAGAAGAGCAGCAACAGCAGCAATCAGTAGTACAAGTATTTCTAGGCAAGCCTGCCTATTTGGGACAAGAAGATTTACATTCCAGATTGTTGCACATTTGTTTTTATATATGTTATTATTGTGATGGGGGGGGGTTGTACCTAAATGGAATTAACTAACCTTAGCAATAATAATAATAATAAAAAAAAATCCAGCATTTAAAAAATATTGATATGCTCTTGTAACTATTTTGGATGTCTGGCTATGGACAGGCTATTTGGTGCTGGAGACTATGAATTTTGTTTCCCTGTCAGACTCCTTTTTGACAAACATTCTCTCTAAACTGCAGAGCATTCTTGCCTTCTTTCCCATATCTTTCCTCCAGATTGACCTAAAATCCATAGAAGGTGACAAGAAAAAGTTTTGCACAGAACACAGCGCTAATAGAGCAGGCTGATAAACTTTGATCATCCATTTAAATGGAGCACCAAGGAACAAAGATGTGGCTACTTCTCAAGACAAAGCAATTTTTCAAGAGTGAATTCCAAGCAGGTGGTAACTAAGCAACAGCTCACCTGAACAGGGACTTTGATCACTAAGAGGAATAGAGATTACAAGAAAAAAGGGTCTTTTCTTGGCCTATCAGAGAGAAAGATGGAAAATAGACCAAGAGATGCTGCAAAAAGTAGCCTGATGATTTAGAGAACAGCTGAAGAAAGGAGCTCATGAACATTTTAGTAACCATGCTTTATACTTTAAACAGCTTCTTTTACATCAATACCTCTGTTGCTTCACCCAGTGTGAATAGAGATTACAAGAAAAAAGGGTCTTTTCTTGGCCTATCAGAGAGAAAGATGGAAAATAGACCAAGAGATGCTGCAAAAAGTAGCCTGATGATTTAGAGAACAGCTGAAGAAAGGAGCTCATGAACATTTTAGTAACCATGCTTTATACTTTAAACAGCTTCTTTTACATCAATACCTCTGTTGCTTCACCCAGTGTTGACAGAAATACTTGGGAGAGTGGAGAACAGTGCCTCTTCCTAACTCCAGGCTTGAAAGATGACAATTTTCTGCCCTTGGCCCATACAGAAAGAGACCTTGGCCAGTGAGGAAGAAAAAGGTGGATGTACAGAATTTTAGAGGAATTGCAGGAACAAACGGCAGCAAAGCGGGGGAGACAGATGCTGAAGCCTAGGCGGGAGCCTATTGCAGAATGTAGTGACTAGGGCACATACAGTGTTTAGAAGTGTGGGACTGACTCATGGATGAAGAAAAAAAAAATTCGATTAGTTGTAGAAATTAATTGATAGATAGGAGAGGTATATGGCAATAATAATATCTATAGCAGTCATTGTCACAGACACTAGAGACAGGCAATAAAATAAAAACAGATGGCTGGCCAAAAGAACAACATAATCATTTTCAAATACCTTAGGATTATAAAGTACTGACATCCTCAAGAGCTACAATTGAACTATAAGTATGTCTCATCATATTATTACTCCTCTATCTGCATACTGGAGAACTATTCTGATGCTGTGTCTCATATGAATTAAAATTGCATTTGCCTTCAAAGGAAGTTGAAAATTGTGCAGGAGGACAAGATTAGGGCCTGGATTTTTAAGTATTTATTTTTTGGTGGGAAAACCTGTATTGGCCTTATGGACAGGAAATGAAAAAGCTATAAAATCTTGAGGTCAGTAGTGAGACTGGTACTTCTTTTTGTGAGGAACCTTGCTATCTTTTCTAGCAGCTAAAGTCACTACACTCCTGAGGAAAACAGAAGAACATTTTAATTAAAAATGAACATCCACAAAACTTTATAAGCCATTTTTGCAATTTCATTATTCCACCTAAAGAAGAAAGATACTAAAATATTATTAACATCCCTTAAAATATTTATTAAGGGATATTTAAATTAGCTCTCTTAGTCCAGCACTATTGGAATGATTCTATTTCTTTGGTATATCCAATATCAAATAATATTAGAACAACAGCAATAGCATTGATGATGCAACTGAGTTTTAGAGGTTCTGATGAAGAGTTTATTTTCCTCAATAATAGGTAATTATTAAAATAGAGAGCTTCTCCTTATTAAGTGCAGAGTCCACTCAAGATCCTGGGGATCCTGAACTGCTGTTTTTCCTCCAAGTCAAGAACTGCTGCAAATGACAATGATACAGCATAAAATGTCATATGTGTGGTGAGTACAATTAAAGGATTTTCTCTCTGTATTTGTTTGAAGACTGACAGCTCAGCCAACAGGGCAGCCAGGTTTATGCAGCTTTCTGTAAGCTCATTGACAGTTTTCCCTGTGAAACTCTCTTCCTGGCTTTCTTCATCAGGTAAAATCCTTCTAAACCTTTGTCAGACATCTCTTTCAAGAGCAAACAGGATGGGGAGTCCCACCATGAGCAGCTATGAAGTCTCATTAAAAAAAGTCTTTCACACTCTGTTGTCCTTGTTCTGTATAATAATGATGGTTTGCCATAAAGTGCAAAGAAATGTTATTCTAATGAACAGAGGAGAGCCACTGCCACACTGAGGCATGATTAATGAGCTGAAGTCATTCATGAAGTCATTTTACATGTCTGGCTGGTGACCTTTGAGTTTGAAGAATTTTATTGCATGTAAAGTATAATAGGAGAAATTATTTGGTTAGCATACAATGTATTCATGGTTTAACAAAGGGATTTGGAATGGGTTATGGTCCAGGAAAAAAGGCAATCCTGACACAAAAAATGAGATTATTTCTTCCCTCTCTCTTCTTTTTCATCCTCCTTTGATTCAAATGCAACTGAGGATCCAGTTCTGCTCCATGAGCTCACCCTCAGCTACGAGCACTCGCTCATAAGCCAGCATCTGACAGAATGTCCTTCCCTTGGCAAGGCCAAGGAAACTAGAGAGCATATAACAGCTGAGGGAAGATCTGACCCTATCTGGGTTGCCAGATAACACAGGAAAAAATTAAGAAAATTAAGATTTTTTTTCTCTTTAAAGGACTAAACTCAGTTCAGTAGATTTCAGAGGGCCCATGGCTTTGAAAGCCCCAGCCTGTGCCCCAGTGACCCGCACTGTCAGAAGCAGCCAGCAACCCCTTTCCCTCAGGTGCAATGGGGTGAGTAGAGGCTGAGGCTCAGACTAACAGCTGAGTCATACAGAACAAACTGGAATTGCTTATACTTTGTCCACACACAGTTAGGACTGTCCCAGTTTCACCAGGATATCTGCGAACTGTAACCCTCATAAGTCTACACAAAGCCAATAAAAGCACAAACCACTAAGCTTTACTTGGCCACTTTCATATACACCATATTGGGTCTGCTTTTGTGTCACTGAACATAGGCGGAAATAGGGCTTAGGAGTCTTTGTTAGTGCTCCAGAAGTCTTCCTGCCTGCCAATTCCTTCTTATTGCCCAACTTCTCAGCATGTAGGATGCACCTACTGGCTACAGAAAGCATAATGAGGAACAAAATATTTCTCATAGGGAGTCACATACCCTGGTGAGGCTCAAAACTGTTCCCAAAAGACTGATTGAGGTACCAGCTGGTGATAGAAAGACCCCTTCTCTCACAGCAGAATGACAGGCCCACCCACTAGTGCTGAGAAGACCTACAGTACTATTTACTATACAATTTTGAATATAAAGTAAATGAGCAAAGCTGTAGCAGGCAGTATGTGAAGGACACAATGAGAAGGGATTGATTAGGTACTTTGTTCAAATTGTAATGATCAAAATGACAAATGATCAAAGGCAGCAAAGGACGTTACATGTGGCACTGCAAGAATTCATCTATTCTCTTATATACTGCTGCTTCCAGTGTGAGGTTAAAAAAAGAAATTCTACCTACTCTGGTAGGTCCTTCCACAAGAAGGAAGGAGATGACAGAAGCAAAATATATTGTTAACCTAGTTTAAAAGCCCTAATAGTGTACATGGAGAGGAACTAAGTGCCTTTGTTAGTGTTTTCTAACTCTGCTGTGCTTTTGCTCATAGATAAGAAAAGTTAACTGGACCTCAACCCTGAGTACTCAGCTAAAAATCTTTCCTCTCCTTCTGCCATCCTCTGGTTAAGAGATCACTTCTAGACTGTGTGAGCTTGCATTGGACAAAACTATTTCAGTATGGAAATAAAAACTATTTGGCACTTTTCAGTCTCGAAAACAAGGGAGAGCAGTCAAAGAACAGGAAGAGAAAGGAATAAAGTTTCTCCAAATTTTTAGATTTTTCACACAGTATAGACAAAGTTACAACTTTTGCTTGTGCTTTCTTTCATGTCATTTCTTGTTGTATGCAAATAGACAGACAAGGGGAAATCTCATTTCTTCCCTTTTCCCTGCAAAAATAATGAAGAATTCTTGCAATCAAAATCCTTTTAAGGCTTTCCACCTACTTTTGTTCAGCTTCAGGTTATATAGCTTCCTTTGAACTACAGATCACATTATTGCCACAGTATCATCAAGACTTTAAACTGCCATGACAATAATACCACTAAAAGAAGCACTGTCATCCCTCTCTCTAGCCTCAACCTGTGCTTTCTTCCTTTCTTTTGTGGCAGAGGAAGTATTTGCAAGACCAGGTGGTCAACCAGATCAGCAAGCCTAACTACATCAAAACTACTTCAGTCTTCTTTTGCCAGGTTAATTTTAAGCCAATTTGTCCCCCTTTGTTGCCAGCATATGCACATGAGGGAGGACAGGAATCAGCTGCTAGGTCAGGGCAGCTTGGAAACACTTACTTGAGCACTGGAGTCATTTTAAACTGGCTTAAAGTGATAACTAAACCATGGCCCCTGGCACAGATGCAGCCACACCAGATATTCCATCATTAACCCAAGAAACCCACTATGAATTCTAGCAACGTGACATCTTCACACGAAAAACTTCAGTTTTTGATAAATCTGTATTTTGCGGATGACACCAAGCTGAGTGGTG
>KL283238.1:0-10673 GCA_000699545.1 Podiceps cristatus | reverse complement strand
TGCAGTGTCAGCCTTGGCCCCGTGCCCCCCACTGTCATCTTGATCTGCTGGATCAGCTCCTTATCACAGCTATTGATGATTTCATCTGGGCCACCTCCTTGTCCTCTCCTTTCCCTCTTCCTCGTGCCCTCTCTTCCCTCCCCTGAGAGATGGCTGCGGCACTCTCTGAACCTCTATGCGCTGGAGGGTAAGCAATAAGGACACCCAATTGTCCAAGGAAATTTGCAAATCAATTCAAGCAATGATGTCAGCAAATTAACTGGTTGCAATGCACGTGTGCAACAGGCCACAGAAAAACCTTGGGGTTGGCTTAAAAACCAGGGGATTTTAGAGAATAACAATTTACAAGTTCTTTTTATTTGCCTGAGGGTGTTTTTAAGTTTGTTCAGCTTAGGCTTTTCAGGCTGGACACTGAGTTAGAATCACAGAATCACAGACTGGTTTGGGTGGGAAGGGGCCTTAAAGGTCACCTAGTTCCACCCCCTGCCACGGGCAGGGACACCTCCCGCTAGACCCGGCGCTCAGAGCTCAGTCGACCTGGCCTGGAACACTTCCAGGGACGGGGCAGCCACAGCTGCTCTGGGCAGCCTGTGCCAGGGCCTCAGCACCCTCGGACTGAAGGAACTTGTGAAGTGAGTTTTTTGGTAATGACTCCTGAGATTGTCTTGTCATGCTCGCATAACTCCAGGATTAGGGATTTTGAAACGATCACCAGTTATCCCAATTTTCGTTATAAAATTGTGACTCAGCAGCACATCTGGCAGCAGCAAGGTGAACTTGGAGAACTCTGAATTAAGTTTGACTTTAGCTGGTTAGATGCCACCCTAGAGTAGCCCTTTTCTTCAGCTGAATTTTCATTGCAAGAATAAAGAACTGAAAATTGCACAGTCCTTCCCCTGGTGTCCCTTAGTAATTAGTGTATATGGATTATAATGAGGACCGAGGCTCTTAGTGCTCTTTCTCCTGGATAAACGGTTGAACAAAAGACAGTCCATTGCATGAAGTGATTTAGCCTATGAACGATGGTTCGTTAGCAGCCCACAGACTGTCGCTGCCTATAAGTAGGGGCTGTGTGGGCTCTTCCTGCGTTCGGGTTAATTTTTTCACCCTCTCCTTCAATTGCCGAGGATTCGGATTGCGGAGTGTGGAGTTGCATGTGGCTGTGTCACAGTATTACAATGGTCTTCTCCCTTCGGAGCCTCAAATAATGCAACAACATCCCCAAGAAACTGCCAACTTTTAACATAGTGTCTAATGATGGATGGGGAATAAAGCAAGCTATTATCAGTCAGCAGATGAGTCAGATATGAAAATAACACCTTTTTCTAGACAATATTATTACACTGAGGAAATGAAAAAGGCTCATTTTCTTTTGCAAAGGAACAGGCCTTGAGCATTAGGAATGCGCATTGCAGAGCCTGGTGCTGTTTGAGGGAGTAGCTCCAGTGAGTGAGCAAACCTCATCCCGCCTTTTGCATCTGTCCCCGCTGTGCCACGTCTTGGAGCTTGGGTGCTGGGCAGACATTGCTGAGCTTCCCGGGAAAGGAGCGTCTAAGGCTCTGTCTGAAAAGCAAGACTGTAGCCCAAAGTAATTTGGTGTTGCTGATAGACAAGGGGAATGGAAAAATCCGTTCTTGGATTTAAGCCATGTGCAGTCTTCTACACTCAGAGAAGCCCACGCTGATCCTGGAGGGAGTCCTGACACTCAGGGCCATACTGCTGTCATTTTAACGAAATCTGCTGTACGTTACTAACCAGGACTTCAGAAGGAAAAATCATCTTGGGGTTTTTTCTTGGGGGGGGGAGGGGGATGATTTCTAAGGGGAGATAAATATCTCAAAGGAGATGAAACCATTGATTCTACTGACTTTCACTGATGTTTGTTTTTTGAGTTCTCTTAAGAGATGTCTGCAAGGAAAGTGCTTTGTTGGTATATGAATAGAGCTCTGCTGTATTGACAGTGGTCCTGCTTTGGATAGAGCAGTATCCGTAAAGCTCTGCTGGGGTTCGTGCCATAAAAACAGCCTGACCAATGCAAGCCCAACCAGAAGCCTTACAAGCCATACTAGCCATTCACCTGGATAATTGTATCTTGCAACAGTGAACAACCACACTCCTTTGCATAGCTTTAAGGTTTTGGGCCCAGGTATTGGGCACAGTGGTTCTGTAACTGCTCCGGAAATGGGCTGGGATTCTGTGTTTCCAGTAAGACTCCCAGGTGCGGTCCATGAGGTTTGCCTGCTGTTCCCCCCAGACACTTACCTGCCTCCCTGGCTCTCTGGAAGGAACACGGGAAGAAGTAGCGTTTGTGCACTGTTAGCACGGATCCCAGAGGGGGGGGGAACATACCAGCCTTTAGCCATTTCCTCTGTGCAGCTGTTTGACCATGTTGCTTTTTTTTGCCCCGTAGCCGGACGAGTTGACCAACGCCTTGGAGATCAGTAACATCGTCTTCACAAGCATGTTTGCCCTGGAGATGCTCCTGAAACTCCTTGCTTTTGGCCTCTTCGGCTACATCAAGAACCCGTACAACATCTTTGATGGGATCATAGTTGTCATCAGGTCACTGCCAGTTCTTTCTCCACTGGGGCTTTTCTGCCAAGGGCTCAGACCAGTTGGGGAGTGGGATGGGGAACAGGAATGACGTGGCATGTGTTAATCCGGGGCTCACTGGCTATGATGTGCTATAATTATGCTGGGATTTTAGATTCCTGTCATTAGAAGGACTGTCCAAAGTAAATGGACCTGGCAGATGGAGAACAAAGTCTATTTACGCCACACATCTGGCACTGTGGTCAATTTTCCACTGAAGTGCAGAACAGCTGGTCCTGGGAAAGGAGTGCTGTGAGTGTCCATATCCCAGCAGCATTCCCTCCCTCTCCCAAGTTAACACGTAACTGAGGTCAGAATAGGGCAAGCGGGAGGGTAAGAGAGGCCACTGTTCTGCTGTCCTTTCCCAGCCAAAACTGGGGATGTCCCAGCATGTGGGTGAGAAGCTTGTGCAGCACCTCTCTATGCTGAGATTCTTTCTAGGAGGGCTGATCACTCCTCGATCGGTAATTTGGGGCAGAGAAGTCAAGGGAGACACAGAAGGTGGAAACCAGGATAGTGCTCTTGGCTTCAGTTGGCCCATCCCTTTGATTCAGAGGAGCAATAGAGGCCCAGAACAAAGGCCAGTCTGTGGCCTGATCAAACCCACCCACCCAACACATGTCAATCCCTCTGGATAGTAGCTTGGTAGGAAGCTGGGATCTACGTTTTGTGGCTAGGCTTGTGACTGATTGTAGTGATGCAGACTAGCAGGAGACATGCTGTGTTGTGAAGAGCCACAGAAAGTCAAGGGAATTAAAGAATGAAGAAACTGGCTATAAAGGATATGTAAAGGTTGCGCATGAGCATGTGCGTCTGCACAAACTGGGAGGTGCTTTTTCAGAAGCAAGGAAGTAGCAGGCAAATGAACTACTCCTTTAGGGCTTAAACAGTGTGATACCCTGTAAGAAACCGGCCTGCTCAGGGTTTTCACAGTACGGTACTGCTGTTTATAATTCTTCTCCTTCTGGTGTTCCTGCAGTGTCTGGGAGATCATCGGCCAGTCGGACGGAGGCCTCTCTGTGCTACGAACTTTTCGGCTGCTCCGAGTGCTGAAACTGGTGCGTTTCATGCCCGCCCTCCGTCGCCAGCTGGTGGTCCTGATGAAGACAATGGACAATGTAGCCACCTTCTGCATGTTGCTCATGCTCTTCATCTTTATCTTCAGGTACTGGTGGCTGCAGCTCTTCTTCCATTAATTGTTCAGCTTGCTAAAGTAATATGTAGATCAGAATACCGATACACTGCATTTGCTAGGCTACGGTGATAGAAGTGCTCACAATAGACTGACAAGCAGAGACGCAACAGACTATGTACCTCTTTTCAGTCTGTTTTCCATGCAATACTGTAACTCTGTAGATGAATGAAGTGCACAAACAGGCAACAAGTGCTCTCGTGTTCCTGGGAGGCTCGTTTAGCTGTTTTTCAGGAAGCTGTCAGTAACTGGACTCTACCAGTGTAATATTTGAGGTGGAGGTTGTACAGACCCCAAGACTTCTGTCTGTTTGACCCTATAATTCTCCTCAAGATCCTGTTCTTGGAAACCGGTTGGATTAGGGAGCTGGCAATGTGGTTTGTCATTTTCTAGGCAAAGGAGATCCCTGGTTTGACTTTGGTGTGGGCAATTGTAATGAAATGTGATTCAGAAGAACCAAATGGCAGGGTTTGATCAGTGATCACGTCAGTGGTGGGGTAGAGCCCTTCTTCCTGGGAGATGCCACTGGCACACAAAACACTGGGAGGGGGCAAGTGTCTGAAAAATCACTGCAATCCTCCCTGCCACCATGCGTCACACAATGAGGTGTTTCTTCCATCTCCCTTTTTTCCCACTCTAGCATTCTCGGCATGCATCTTTTTGGATGCAAGTTCAGCCTGAAAACTGATACAGGAGACACAGTTCCAGACAGAAAGAATTTTGATTCCTTACTTTGGGCCATTGTGACCGTATTTCAGGTAAGCCCTGGATCCTCTGGGAAGTTTTAATGTAGACCACCTGGACAAGTTATTTCATTTTAAAACAAACAAACAAAAAGAAGGAAAAAAAAAAAAAAAAGAAAAAAAAGAAAAACCACACCACTATCCCAGTAGGTGTCACATTTGGACTGAAATACCACTGTAGAGTTATTAGGGCAAAGTGCTTGTGTTTCTGAGTTACCTGGTCTCTATAAGCCCTGATAGAGAAACAATCTACTCAGAGTCATCTCTCTGCATATCTGTTGTCAGTAAAAGTAAAGTCTAAGACGGCCTGGAAATCCACTTGTATTTTCCTTTCATATGGTCAGTAAGATCAAGGCCCACAGCCTACTGTCCATTCTGCTCCTGTTCTGTAGATCTCTGTCTCCTTACTTGCCTTCACTGCCCCAAAAATGCACTTTGCAAACAATTTCATTTAACTGGGAGTGACAAATACCGTCACAAATCAGAGCTGGAGTTACTGGCTCCATATGCTAGGAAAGTCTGTACGTAAAAAGTTGTGTTTCCTCTGCAGGCAAGATCTGTTATGTGCTCGAAATTACTGGCATATTCCACAATGGAGCAATAAGCTGCTATTTCCAGGATATTCTAAATATAAAGATTAGTCTTTTCTGTTTAAAAGCTCAGTCTTTACAGCCCAAGTGCAGCAAGTGGAGCACAGTGTAAACAATGTTAAGCCAAGTTCCTGAAGGCAGAGTAGGTTTTCAACACAGTATCATTCACGGGAAAAACAGTCCAGGGTCTTCAGCTGTGAAGAATATAACTTCTTGCAAAGTTTTCCTTCTTATAAAGGAGAAAGGACAAATCAGCATTAGTCTCACGGGTTCACATTTTTCTTTTACCGACACAAATACAGATTTCCGCATTTATTTTAACAGTCCCTTGGGCAACAGAGTTGGCACAAAGCACAAGGGCTCAGTCCTTCATCCCATGAAGGTTAAGGAGTGGCACGGTTCAGTGCAGCTGACTGCATTCCTACCCCCAAAGCTACCTTGGTTTTAGGAGGGTTAGAGGCCATTTTCATTGTAAGCATGAATTAATGTGGAGCATGCATCTGTCATCCATTTTTCTTGGGCCCTAGGATTTTTGAGCTCCGGGAAAGCTAGGAGAGTGCAAATCCCTGGGGAAGGTCCCTTGGAGCAAGGCTTTGCACAGATTTGTTTTTTGGGTTTTTTTTCTCCAGCTTTTTTACCTAATGGTAAAAACTTTGCTTCCCTGAGTTTCTTGAGCCACCCAACGTCATTTATCTCATTAAATATCATGTCCCCTACCCTTTCCTTCAGCTCCAGATGCCTTATAAAGAGCAGTCTGAAAGGAGGCAACAGCTCTGGCTTCAGGTCTGTTATCTTCTGATGGTTATCAAAGGAGGCAATACCGCCACCAAATAATGGGACTCGTACCAGCGTGTCCTTCCTGTTACCAGTCTAGGATCTGAACTAGTCATCAATATGGGCAGTGGTGTGCTAGAGCTTCCTGCAGAGAGGGGAGGTTTGGCCTGGAGAGAGCTCTCACATGCAAAGATCTAAATAAAGGCACGTTTTGCCGTTTCGTCTCATGAGACCTGCTAATAGTTACACTTAGAAAAGGTCAAAAGGAGAGGAAGAAATGGGTGGGTCAATATTTGAATGCAGCTGCTGTGCATGAGAGGAGTGGAGTAATTAGAGAGTCTTCCCCTTCACCTCTCTGCAGATCCTCACTCAAGAGGACTGGAACGTGGTCCTGTACAATGGGATGGCATCTACATCCTCATGGGCAGCACTCTACTTTGTGGCCCTGATGACCTTCGGCAATTATGTGCTCTTCAACCTTCTTGTTGCCATTCTGGTAGAAGGCTTCCAGGCAGAGGTAAGAGATCTGAGCAGAGGGAGGGAGAAAACTGAGAAGCACGTGTAGGCAAGAGCGTAGGGATGAGTCCGTGTCAGTGCAAACATCCAGCCATGCAAGCAGCCCTGAATTTAACCTTAGAGGGTCCAGATGAGCTGGGTTGGGCATGTGAAGCTCTTGTGTATCTGTCTTTGTAAATAAAACCCGCTGAACTTGGCATAGGACTTGGGAGACCAACACTGTGATTGATCTGCTACAGGGTCTGCTGTGTGACCTAGAGGGGATGATTTAGGATGAATTTAACTCACATAATCTCCCATATGTCCTGTATTTTGTGTTTCGGTATGGCGGGCCTCAGGCCTTCAATGTATCTAGGCAACGCTAGCCGTGGGGACCAGGTAGGATGTGAACTGGCTCTCCATCCAGGCCCTTCCTTGTGACCCTGTCCGTTTTTTGAGGCTAGTAGCACAGCTGTTTGAAAGCCTTGTTGCAAGGTTACAAACATTAAATTTTGATATACTTAGGATGATGTAGGATATGTAAATGGTAAAGAGATTTTTACTTACACCTGAAAATAATGTCTGTACCCGGTCAACGAGCAGGGAATTTGTGATAAACTGCAGGCCTCTCATCTCATCTCACATGGAAAGGATTAGAGGGATGGTTTTATTTCTCAGTCAAAAGTGATATGCCATGTCCTGATCTGAACTAGGCAGGAACCTTAGCAGCTGTGCAGGCAACCCTGTGCCACATGATCCAGAGCAGCAGGCCACACCGGTGAGAGTGGTGTAAGTGGAATAGTACTGGTGGGAGTGGGGGGGCCTCTGCAGCCTCCTAAGTTTTCCTCCCCTCCGGCAAGTCCACTCTGGATCTGCTTTCAGCACCCTGAGTCATCTCTTGCCCTATCCTGCTCTTCTCCATCTTCCTTTCAGATCACATCAAGTCCATTTGGGAGGGATTTTAAGTAAGGATGGTCTGTTTTGGTTGTAAATATAACGATGTATGTGCACATATATATCACCCTGAAAAAAATTACTTTTTTCAAAGTCCTAGTGCAAATGGAAATGATTTTGAGACTTACCAAAAATGATTCAATTCTAATTAAAGCTAAGAATAGTGGCAGCGAAAGGGCTTATGTCGCGCTTTGGGATTTTTTAATTATTACTTTTTATTTATGCAACCATCAAAAAGGGAAAGTTTGCTTAGTGCTGGCTTCAGAGACACACAAACTCAGGAAGAAAAAGAGAAAATGGCTTCAGTTTTTACTACTTTAGCTCCCAAGGGAAAGAAGAGAAAGAAATTATAGGAATTTTTTTTCCCACTTTTTTTTTTTCCCCAGCAATGGTATCATGCTGTCATTTGCCATGTTTAGATCACACTTAGATGAACCTTCGCTGACCATGGGATATATTGAAATATTCATGGACCAAATATTCTCTTCTCTCAAGCCAGCACAGCCACATTTATGCCTTTCAAGGATGTCTGCGTGGATTCATTATTAAAACATCCCTCCTGGCTTCCTCGCAGCACTAGCAGAGGAAAATTAATTGAAACAACAGGAGCCAAGCCCCAGTTTGGAAAAACAACCCTGATCTACGTTGCTCAGGGCTGTTTCATGGATGCTGAGGGCGGTGAGTGCCACCTGCACACACAGAGAAGACACAAGTAGTCCAGCTCATCGCTTTCAAAACGAGCGTCTCTGCACGGCTTTAGTGGGCATCCTGATGCCTTGTACAGTGGGGCCCGTGCCCTGAAGATGCAGCACAGCTGACCAAGAAGAGCAAGAAGGTCCTTTTCCAAGAACAAGCCTATATTCCACGTCTCAGTGACTAGAGCTCATGCTGACACTGTTTATTTCTAAATTCATGTAGTTTTCTCAATGTCACCGATCTCAGCATCTCTTGGCTCTGCTCTGTAACACCTTTGCCATATTCCTGTTCTAGCGCAACCTGTTGCAGATGGTGGTGGACGTTTTAGCCACTAACCTAAGGGCAAAGCAGAGGAATTACCAGTGTTCCTACAGGCTCTGCAGTAGCTGCTGTCTTCCGGCCTGGAAAGGGTTTTCCTCTAGGAGAGTTGTAGCCGTTTTCACAGCGGTTGTGCTGGACCTCGGTTCACAACACCACGGGCCGTAGCAGAGTAAAGTTTGTGCCGAACTAACAGATTTTCCTGAACTGGATGCAGAAGCGACCAATACAGTTGGCCATATGGTAGCTCAGAGAGGGGACTATTCAGTGGCCAGATGTGTCAGGTCTCCTCAGATTCCACCAACCAGCAAATCTGGGTGGAAAAAGAGGACACGCCGGGGAAACCCAAACAGATGATAACCATCCTGTGTGACCCAAATGGCTGGAAACTTCTCCTGCCCAAGCCATCTTGCATTTAGGCCCAGAGAGCCCTTGTACGGCAGTTTGCATCCCTTGTTGCTGATTGCTTTAAGGCAGAAGAAAGTTTTCTCCTCTCAGCAACTTGGCAGCTTGCAGGTATCTTTGTGGGGTACAGATCCCTTTTCCTACCTGCCCTTTTGGAGGTTGAATCACCCGCTAATGTGAAGCCAGAAATGGGCAGCCTCGTGCAATACTCTCTGAGTGCATGATTACAGACCAAGCCAAATGGCTGTCATTTTCTTGCTCAGGCTTAATGGCTCCTTTCAGAGCTGTTACGGACCATGATTTAAATGTGTGTAAGGAGCAGTTTTCAAAGCTTGTATTATTCACTCAGTGCTGCCTCAGAAAAGGCCAGCAACCACTGGTCTGACATTTGCAGGGCACATTTTGCTCTCCGCTTCTATTTATTATAAATCCTGACATTAAACCTATGGGCTTGTCGGTTGTCTCACAGTGAGGTGTTAGCTGTGCTACAGAAAACCCTTCTCAGGGCTGCATTTCAGCTACAAGGGCTTGATTCAAGTCTTGCACTTACAAATGCATAACTTAGCTCTGGTTGTAAATCAAAGATGTTTACGGTCTCCTTGGACAAACCCCAGGGAGAAATATCAGTGGAGCTGGGTTTTCTTTTGTCTTTTGGTGGTGTGGTGGGAATATGGCAGAAGTTCTTGGTCTGACCTCCTTGACTTTGCCCTCTTTCGGAGTGATGCTCTTAGCAGTTATAGCAGACACTGAGGTGCACTCCTCCCTTTGCTCAGGTGTTTCTTTTCCTTAGACGGAGGGTGACTCCTGGGAGCCTTGTGCAGCTGAGAGGGTGCGCGTTGGAGCTGCTCTGAGCTCTGAACCATCAGCAGCATTTCAGCAAAGACACGAACATTTGTACCGTGAATCACAGTACACAGTCTCAGCTTGATCTCAGGTTCTGATCCGCCTGTCGAGCAAGTTTGGCAGGAGTATCCCTAGAAGAGAATAGGCTTAAATGGCCACAAAACCATTTTCAGTACATTTGTACTTCGAACAACAAGCAGCCAGACTTCAAACAGGACTATAATTGCATATTTGTGCTTACATTGTTCCCCTGTCACTTTGAAATCTACCCCAGAGCTACTCTGGAAAAGCAGATAAACCTTCCAAACTTAGGCGGATCTTTCATCTACGCTGCACTGGTGCTTCTGCTCCAAAACAGAAGATGCATAAGGGAGCCTAAGCCTTTCAGCCATCCTGCCCGCTTGGCTGCAGCAGTTAGCAATACATCACAGATGAAATTAAGTTCACTTCGGCACCGTGTCTCTGGAAACTGTGGTGATTTGTTCAGGCATCAGTTAAGGAACTGTGCTCCTTTTTCCTGGATCAGCTGCTTTAATCCAACCGTTTGCTACCAATTTGCACAGCTTTTCTGCAGTCTTGATGGATCAAGCCAGAGCCACGCCGCCAGCCTGCTGGAATCTCTCCTCTCTGCAGAGCTCCCCCCGGCAGAGGAGAACCGGACAATAGCTCTTCTGTCCCAGGCTTGTACGTTATTTAAGCCGGTCATTTTTGGTAGGAGAGGCAGATAGGCATGAAAGGGAAAAATAACTGCACTTCCAGGAGGAAAGCCAGTCTGAGGGTGGTTGGCTGTGCTCAGTCCTGAGGTGCTGCTGTCCTGCCAGGCAAGCTGGCCTCGTTCCCTTCTGCCTCAGCTTTGAAGTTGCCAAGAGATTTCCCAATACAATCTCGATTACCAGCCAGCGTGAAGAAAGCAAATCAGGGCCGGGTGTTCAGATCTAAGTCAAATTTACAGTGCTGTCAAATAAAGAAGAAAAACCCTTCCGCATCCTTTGACATTAAAACCTGAGTGCTTTCAGCTGGGATCATGGAGAGTGCAAATATGGAACCTGTCGTGGTTTAACCCCGAATGGT
>JMFS01112623.1:0-15372 GCA_000699545.1 Podiceps cristatus | reverse complement strand
TAATTATAATAAATACAACCTAATAGCTTGGAGACAAAACCTCCTATTTTTGTCCTGAAGACAAGAGGAAAATTATTTAGTTTTCTACTTTGGAATAGTTATCAACATCACAGTCCCTACCTAACTTTATTCTAGAAAACAGGGCAAGGATCTGTGCAAACCCAGAGCAAAAGGATAACTCTTACCTCAGAAAGCTAACAAAACTGTGACAGATTCCTGGAATAACTGCATTCTTGTGTTCTCCCCCCCTCCATTTTGCGTGATAAATTTTTATACCAGAGGAATTTCAAAGACTAAATATTAAGTATCACTTGATCCTAATTTTCTGATTTTTTTTGTTGTTGTATTAAAGATCACAAAGACATATTCAGATTTACAAACATTTTAAATTTTCTGATCAATGAAGGACTTGGAGACCATGGAATCTCTTGAATACTTCAATTAATTGTCTGTGAAAGTAACATTACACCCTTTCGTCTCTCTCTCTCCACTCTTTTTCTTTTACTAGTCAGCAGCTTCACTGAAATCCTCCTCAGGATTTTTCACCAATTTCAATGAACAATTTAGCAGTACTGCTTCAAAGCTGACCTGCAATATTCTTAGAGAATCACATCCTTGTCAGAGGCCATATTCAGTGTGTGGATTGTCCAGGATTTTGCAGCTTTCAACTACTTCTTAAATTCTAAGTTGGTCACTGATGTCAGAGCTGGAAACGAAATTCTAGGAAATTAAACACTTATGAATATTTAAAGCCTACAAAACATTATGGAAAAAACAAATATTTATTAAAACAGAGCATGCAGATGTCTGCACTGCTAAAAGCTACAATGCCAAATGCAGAAAGGAATCAGCCCTTCATAAAATACTGTTGACCTTAAAGATCTGATGTGAGACTCCAGGATTTTCTAGATCAGTGACAGAACTGTATAAAACCATGGAAAAAAGTGTACTCCTGCCAGCATCCTCGTCCAGTCTGGGGAAGCTCTAGCTCTCGCCAGTTGAAGTCAGCTTTGTTTTACTCCCAAGACAGGATTTTTCCTCCTTTGTCTGACACTTGGGTGTCCGCAGGAGCAGAAAGGTCATTCAAGTGCCCAGGCCATCAGTGTCCCCCAGTGCTCAAATACAAAACATCTGGGCAGGACTCTGGGGACCCCTATAAAAGAGGTGAAGAATCCTCCTCCAAAGGCATGGAATGGCTCCAAGGAGACTCCTTTTCTAATTCTCCTGCTTCTCACTGCCAAAGAACATCTTGCTGGCTACTTTAATCTGCAAGATCCATCTTACTTTAACCATATTGAAAAGGACTGATGTTTTGGGGCTGTGCTGTGCTATATTAAAATCCATATTTCAAACAATAAATGCTTTCCATTTATCCAGGCTAGTCTCTTTTCTATTGAGCCAAACTTTCAGGCAGTTAGCTAAACCTTTCAGTAATATGAAGCACCTTTTTCATCTTGTGCCAACACTGTAATGCCTCCAATAATTTATGTTTAATTTTTAATACAGTTATCTATCATGAGTAATTATGTGGGCTGCTCACAATATTCCATTTTCTGTTATGCGGTTTTTCTGAAGATCATGGACTTAAAAAAATACCACAGTACTACTACTTTTCTGCTGAAGTTCCTCTAAAAAAGAAATATTGAGGCATACTTGAAGATATGTCAGACCACGAGAAGTTTTTTGCTCTGTCTTTAGATGTACTGATACTAGTGTGAGAAACAGTGTAAGCTGCTGTGATTTATGCACTGCACAGCTAGAGAAAAGGTCTAGGCAGAGTTCTTCACATTCACGGGGAGGTTTTGATGGTGTTTGGGTGCAGAGTTCAGGAGTTGGGGACAAAATATCCCTGCTGACACTCATGCTGTTAGTGGTGCACCTCAGAGAGGCTTTCACTGTCATCTCCCATGGCTGATGAAAAGCTAGCTCTACCCCAACTTTTCCACACTTTCCATCTAACAAGCTTTCCCCTGCGAATTCATAAAAGAGTAGGTGGCAGCACCTGGGGCTGTGCAGCCCTGCCGCTGGGAAGGGGTCTTGCTGCAATGCCACCCAGGCCACGGCCCTTGCCCGCCTGTGCCATCCGCACAGGGAACTGCCTTGAAACTGCAGACACTCGTCTGCATCATCCCTTTCTGCTCTGCGGGGAGAACTGGAAGGGTATGATGTTTTCTAATGGCAAAATGGAAAATATCCGCTGATGGCCCAGAGCTGCTCACACCAGCAACAGGCACGGGGCATTTGCCTGCCTTGAGTGACAGCCCGTTTCACACGTGCAATAGGCGCAGCTGGTTTTGTTAATCTATATTTGGCAATGAACATTGATATGAGTACCAGATCTGTCTGAGGGACCGGAAGATAAACTCCTAGGGGCCATATAAGTTTTCTTTCCAAATCTACATTTTGAGAAGTCTGTGGTATTTCTCTCAGGCTCAGGAGCTCTTTGTTTGAGCACTGCTCTTTTGGGAGGGAAAAAACGGTTCTTTCCTTTTTTTCCTGGCCAGACTACAGCTTGTCCTGACATGCTCCTGTTCTGGGAATTGAGACTGGGATGTGTACGGGACTGCTAATGGAAGTCTATACCAAGGAGGCCATTTGAATGCTGGATACTTGTCAGGGTCATTTCCACCCTCTGTGTTGGTGAAGAGGCCTCGGGACAGCAGCGTTCCTCTGAAATGGCAGTGCTTCGTTAGTGAATGACACATTAAATTCACATAAGTCATAAAAGCTTACATCTGCCTTTGTTCAGAAAAAAAAAAGTTAAATTTCTCCTTCACAGCAGACATGCTTAAGTTGCTGGCTCTTATACAAGTACCTGAATGTAATGTATTTCACCATATACACCAATTATTCCCATGGAGAAGACATGAGTGAAACCAAACGGCCACTCCATTACAGAACTTGCACAGACAGTTGATAAGGGGCAGAAACACCTTCCAAGAAAACATTTTCTGCATATAGTTGCTTCAGTCTTGATCCTCAGAGAAGACCTAGACAATACCTTCAAAAGACAGAAACTTGGAAACTAAAATTAATACTCTAGGATGCTACACCTCACGGGTTCAGTACGGTTGTCAGTGCGGCCCCCCTGACACGCCACCCTGTCCTGTGCTGCTGTGAGGTCAGGACCTCTCCTTTCAAGCTGCAGCACTTAGGTTATACTGAGAACTGTTGCTCCCTGCTTGAACTCATGACACTGCTCTCTGAGTCTCTGTCAGACCTAAAGGAGTTCATGTACGTCCACAAATTCGTCCCCTTTAAAAAAAAAAAAAAAAAAAAAAAAAAAATGGCCTAATGGAAGCTATTCCATGCCCTTATGAATGCTGTATCATAACTGCACCTACAACACTGCTATTAAAGGCAAAAGGGCTGCAGGTTTGACATCACCAAAGTCAGAAGTAAAACTTCCCTTGATGTCAGTGTCATAAGATTTCACCCAGAAAACTTATTTTGGTAGCAGTTCAAGATTTACTCATCATATCAGAAGTTTCACCACACATATAGGTAGCATTGAATAATAGAAGATGTGCAGGTAAATCTAAGGCTGTAATTCAATCAAGAACTCTTGTTGATGTCTTAAGCTGAGAGTCGAACAGCTTAAGTAGTTTATGACCGGTGGTAGAACTCCCTTGATTGAATTACTGCATAGGCATTCAATTGCATAAATGTATTGTTATTTATATGGTGTGCCAAAACCTGATTTTAAAGTTAACTGTGGCAGGCTGTAACTAATGGAGAAAGAGCAGTATGGCATTACAGTGCCCCTTAAGCAAGGAAAATGAATGATGTGCACTGTGTTCTATGCTTATGTAAAAATAATTATTGTAATACTGTAGGGAATTAATTCCTTCATATTCATGAAGGAAGGAGAACTCGAGGCTGTTAGTCAGAAATAGTCCCTGACCCTTAGAACAGTGTGTGGGACCTGAGGAATTTCCATTCTTGTTAGGGATTTTTCTAAAGAATGGATCCACAAATTTCAAAACCTCTCTTAGATTTGAAGGAAAAAAGATGAAAAAGGGTGAAATTCGGCGCAATAGACAAGAATGTTATCAATACAACAAGAGTACAAGAGTGCAAAGGATAAAGGGGGATTAGAGAGGCCTTTCTGGCTCGTAGCACCCCTGTGCATAGGGAAGGTGCGGAGCTGCCACCACCCATCCCCATGGAACCAGCTCAACAGGAGCTGTTTGCTGGCTGTGGCACAGCTCTGCTCTCTTGCACCCTCCCAGGGGCTGCAGATTTTTGCCCTCCTCTCTTGCTGGAGAACTGGATCGCTTTACCAGCAGGAGAGACCAGAGAGCATGCCCATTCAAACCAACCCTCTTCGGAGATGGTCAAAGCTGCTCAATAGCAGTGCAGGCTGTCTGTATCATGGGCTGTCATGGCAAATTGGAGCTGACAGCTAGAAACTGCTCACATAGATTTCCTATTGCTCCTTTTAACTAGCCTGTATTAAATTGCACCAAAAGGGCTGACAGCCTTAAAATCCATGCCATTATATCACATTAAGGGCTGCAAAAATCTGCCCGCTTTCACAAATTTCAAAGTCAATTGATATATAAGCCCAGTAGACATCCTAGAGCCTAGAGACAACCAGCACACATGTGTGTGTGTTCATTCTGCATCCAGGCCCATCTGCGGTTCTCGAGTATTACCCCATATCAACATTCCTCAAAATCCTATACATAAAGGAAATTCTTTTAATATAGAAGAAATAACTACAGGCATGAATATTTCCTTCAGGAAGCCTTCTGGCAGGACATGGCTTTTGAAAGCGCTGCTATAACTTAGCTTGGACTCATTAATTACAAGAATAGCCTGTACAGGTATGAGCACTCCTGTGCGGAAAAAGAGTGCTGTTTGTCTCAGTAAGGAGTGAAGATGAATACTTGCATGTCAGGTAGACTAAGGACTCAGTCCTGTGTATACGTTTTAACATACAACTCTGCAAAAATTTTCCTCTAACATATCTCCATCACCTCAGCAAAAATACTGAGCACAATAGATAGTATTCCATAATCAGTTCAGCACAGAAATTCTCATGCCAACATCTTGGTCACAAAATCATATTTTTTCATAAAGCTTAGGATACGTTGCCATTCTCATTCCCTGGTTAATTGTGGTGGTGGGACTGGAGCGAGACAAATTATGGCTCTGCTTCCTTACTTTCTATATTAAGCATGTTGCTTTTGCTATCCTGACTGTCATAAAGTCAGCAGATGACTGTCACTTTTTGGGGAATATCAGCAGAAGATAATTTCTTTTTAGGTCTCTAACTAGCCTCCCTCCAGATTCAAGTGAGTATAAATAATGTATATCAAGGGCTGGTAGATAAACTACCTCTCTCGCACACATAGACCCTTGGAAACTAATCAAACTTCCTTCCTGAAGCGGAGATTATCAGAAGCCAGGCAACGCTTAATTTGACACTCAAGAGGAAAAAAGCAGTTAAAGGCACTTAAACCATATTCCTCTTGTCTTCCTTCATCAAGATATAAGAAAGAAAATTATTCATGTCATCTATGTCACATTTTTTAAAATCTCTTACACAACCAAACCTCAACACATATGAAAAATGCTTGCACGCAAAAAGAAGCTAATTTCGACATTGTATATATTATGGTTTCATCAGTTCCTTTGGTCACTGGACTTGCAGCAGTCTGCTCCAAATCCTGAGAGGAGCATTGAGACTTCTATAGGTCACCCCAGTCTGTAACAATGGCAACCTGACCCTGGCACTACTTGAAAGGCCATAAGATTGGGAGGAACACTTCACCGGCTTTCAAAACTTTGTGGTCTAGTAAAGTAGACAGGCCCTCTGCAGAGGAAAATAAACAATTAACAGAGCTGGCTATATCCTCAGCTGTGCTAGAGAGATACATCATGACAGTATTTAAAGATGTAGTCTAGATTCATACGTTCTATCCAGAAATCTAATTTTCAGTCAATGTGCATTGGTCCACCTATGTATTTATTTTTAAAATACTGGATTTGGATAGTAATAAGATGTGATTACTAACTGCATAGCTTTCATGGATTTCATTTATTATTACAACCAAATTTGTGTCTTAGAGTCTCTTTCTGTTCCTGAAATCTGTGTGTTTGGCTGTGGCCTTTGAGGTCATTGTTGACTTCTTTGATCTGATGTTATGTTAAGGACTAATGTTGATTTTATTGGGGTGTGATAATTTCCACTGCGTGGTTCGATACTAGTAACAATGAAAAATCATTTTGGTTGATTTTAATATTGCTAAAAAAAGAGTCTCGCACTAAGCAAGAGGGTCAGCTGTGGCTTTCCTTCAGATCATTAAAAGAGGAATGTCTCAAAAGCAGCCTGGGAGGTCATTTGTGACTCAGAGTCCTGCACTAGCAAATGCATTGGTTCTTCCTCACCCATGAGAGCCATCACTCTATCCAGGCTAAAGTCCCAGAGATTTAAGAGCATTTCCATTCAGAAGGCCAAAATTCTTTGGCGTCCTCTCTTTACATGCCCCACAAGGCACTTGAAATCACAGTGTCTGATTTTATGCACCAAGTCATGTAAATATATTCACTATTTATATCACTAGCAACTGCAACAGAGATTTGATCCTCAAGTTTCCAGGGAGGGAAGAGCCATATATGTTCCAGCTCCAGCTCTGCCTCCTTCAGTAGGGCTTCTCCAAATAGATGTTGGGTTGATGCCAAGAAAGTGGTTCATCCTTGATTGAACACTGTCCACATAGCTTGGACAAATTTGTGTATAGCTGTTTCTTTCTACATTAGGATTAATAGGGCATAAATAAGCCCATGGCTAAGAATCAGGTTGTTTCAATCAGCTGTGGCAATAAAAAGCCCTGTAGGAAACATGGTTATCAAACACCTATTATGGAAATGTGAGGAACTGCTAAGCAAACCAGCAAGTCTTAGTGAAATGCAACTTATCTGTACTGCTTTCTGCATTTTTCCAGCCTAAGTGCAACATCTTTCAATGACAGAATTAAATATGTCCAACATAATTTCACCTTAAATATTGCTTTCCTTATTTTTCTTTTTTTCTGTTGCAAACTACCTATTCTATTACTTCTAACGATGTCAATCAAATGGATTTGAGCTTTTTACTGGAATGCCTAAATTGTTGAAAATGTTACAGCCCGTAGGATGTATGTGTCTTCAGTAATTGTGCTGCCTTCTATTTTTTCTGCATAAATTAATTCAAAGTCTCAAATAATTTTGAAGTAGTAAATACATGATGATCAAGCAGGTTTTGCAGAAGTAAAGTGAAGATACTGAAGTAACAGTGATGAACAAAACTTCCAGGCTCTAAACAAACTTGGAGGAGAATCATTAAATCAATGCTGGGTTTAATTTTATTTTTCTTACCAAAGGAAAAAAAAAAAAAAAAGGATCATGAATTCTTATCAAGCTTTCTTAAAGGACAGCTTGGCATTGGGTCTGACTTCTTAAAATTAAAATTATATTGATTTTCCATTTTATTAAATAAATGTTCCTCCCTGAGCTTGCTTTAGGAAAAGAAAAATGTTTTCAGTGCAATTTTCTCTTCAGGCATTGCCTAGACTTTGACTGTGGAACGCACATCTACATCCAAATTAAGAGACAAAGGGATTACCCAGAACAGCCCTCGTTCCAAGCCCTTGGTGGCACAGTGCAAGTTTCACCCTCTCAGACAAATAAACAAAATGCAAGTTCTCTCAGGTTACCCTGCATGGTACTTCATTTTAAACAGTTCATGAATGTTTACATTGTTTTGGGAAGAAATTGGTGTGGTTCTCAAATGCGTTGTAAAAGAGCATCTCCTCCCCTCATCCCCATGCCTGCACACCTCACTGTGAACAGCTCGGAGCACTTTTGTCTCTTGCGGCTTATTAAACATGAACCGATGCTACTGCTAGTACTGTGTACAGTCTGCCTCCTGCTCCCGAATTTGTTTTATATATGCACTGCTAAAAATGGTAGTTGTATGAAAGATGGACTTTAACGCTGTTGAATCCTTCTGGATCAAAACTGGTAACTTCTAAATGGGCAAAATTATGAATTACATCCATTAGAGCTTGTTGGCTTCTTTTGGATCTTTGTATCTTGGGAAGACTAGAAAGACCTTTTCTAAATCTGTCAACTGTTAAAAGTGTCACTTGACCTCAGGGACAAAGCCATATTTTTGAAGGGTAAGGACTAACCCAAGCTGTCCTTGTGCTGTGTACTTAGGCTGGGGAACAAGTATCTGCGAGGCGAAACATGCAATAGAGTCTGGTGCAAGATCCCTTATTTCCCTCCCTGGTCTTGTGGCCAGTTTTCCTGTAAGATAAAGGAAGAGCTCCAGACAGGTCAGTATTGAATAAGATGGTCTCCAGAGGGGCTGTTAGTACTTTCTGTACTGCTATGTGTGATTGAAAATGAATAATTTGGTAAGATAGCTGTTGTATTATTTGCATAAAGGATTTTAAGACACAATTTAAGCCCCAGAGAGATGCCAAAACCCCTTTCTTTGTTTGAAAAGCCAGTTAAGACTGTTAAGCAACATAACATTCTTACCCCGTCGCATAATTTACAAAACTCAAGCACTCAAGAACAAGGAAATGAATAATTTAGAAGATCATTAATCTCACACGACCAACATGATAAACACAATTATCAATCTTATCAGCTATGGAGAATTGAACATTTCATCACCACACAAGGACCATCACTCTGACTAGCTACAAAATATTTCATCACGAAAGATCAAACCAGAAACACAGAATAAAACTATTCTGAAATACAGCAGTCAGCTATGAACACATTAGTGACACAGATAGATAGGGCCACATGGAAGCCTAATTTCAGTAAGATTCAATCTTGCATTCCAGTTTTTCCTGTTTTGCCACATCTATTCTACTTTTAGACTCCTTTTTTCTTTTTTTTTTAATTTTATTTATAAATTATCAAGTTCCCATGTCGGTTGATAAATACAGTTATTAGATAATATTTCTAAAGAAAAGTATTATGCTACAAAACTAAGGATAAAGCAACAGAGAAACACTCCACAGGTAATATCCAAGACTGTTTATTTTTTGTGGTGCAATAGCTATTTCCTTGAAGCTGACTTCATAGCGGATGAGTTACTGAGCTCACTGAAATCAAAAGAGGCAGGATCTTTCTCAGTAAACCTCAAAATGGGAACAAGCCTGAATTTTGGCCATGGTGAAGCTGAACTCCGAAAGCCTGGAGGACGAGGTCACCGTGCCACTGTTACTCCCAGAGTGCGGAGGACTTGTTGGAATTTATTAAGTTACAGCTGTAGCCTGCAGGTTATGTTGGGAGCAGGGTACGGCGGAAAAGCGTTGCTCTAACACCATCTGCTGAAACAAGCTCTTGCCAAGCTTCCCGCGTGGCTCACATGGGTGGGTAGGTAGGTGGTGGGAAATCAGCCTCGGACAGCATTATTTGAACTGTCTGAGCTTTTTACATTTACCTACTGGCCAACATAAACCAAGCAACGTCCTCATCTGTTCATTTCTTTACTTTTAAAGGCCTGGGTTTTGCAAATGGGATGAAAGGTAAGTATTTTTTCCTTGCTGTTACATATCAGCTTTAATGAGCTTTTGAATCAAAAGTGTATTTATTTTTTCTGTGCTGGTGTGATGGTATTCAGAGATAATGGAAGGTTAGAAAGTGCTGCCTGAAACCATGCTCTCCTGTCATAGATTTGAGATGAATTTTTGGTAGAAGCAAAATAATACCACAAGTTCTATAATACCAGTTTTTGAAAGAATAATAATGCCTTTCCAGATTCATTCTTTGGTGGAATTAGATAAGAAAACACCTTCTCTCTGACATTTTTACAGGAAATACCAGGAAACTGAGCATTCCTTACCTTACAGCATTTCCATTAAAATATAATCTCCTGTATTATTTTATTTAGAAGTGGTAAAAAATAGGTTTTCTTGTGTTACAGTGTTTTCAGCAAAAATCTCGAGAATATCCTTCCCACACTTACCAACCATGTGGATACTCCAAATTACACTTAATTTACTGTGCTTACTGCTCACATGAAGGAGTCATGTAAAGCTTTTATAAACACGCTTCTAGGATTATTTGAATGGCAAGGGAAATATGATGTTCCTGATTGTGTATTTTTTTTCACCTGGACTCACAAATAGATTCCAGGAGCCCAATGTCTGTGCTTTTCTCCATTGCTAAATGAAGGTTCTTCCTGATGACTTTCTGCTCTAGACCCTACAGAGAAAGTTACGAGCCCTTGATCTGTGTTGACCGATTAGCATCTCAAATTATGGCAGCTGCCAAGACTATTGTCACTTTTTTTCTCTTTCCAGAACTGCCTTTTTCTTTTCTCCAGCTATTTGCCTTTCCCACATAGCTAAGGGCAGGCTCTGAAGAAGAGCTTGAAGATTGCTTGGCCTTTTCTGCTTGTTTACTCAAATTACGTAAAACCAACGTGGAGCGTCTTTTCCTTTTGCAGTCACCAGGGCAGGTTCTGGTAGCCAGGGCCCATCTCACCATTGTAGACAGGAGAAAGGCAGCTGGGGGGCATGGGGGGGCAGCCCCAGCCCTGGGAACTGGACACCTCTCTGGGGATGGGCTGAGGCTGTGCTAGGATGTGGTCCTGTGGGTGGACAGCAGAAAAGCTACAGCAAGGGAACTCTTGACTGGAGATCCAGAAAGCAGTTTTCACCATGAGGGTGTTGGTAGTGGCAGGGGTACCCAGGAAGGGTGTGAAATCCCTCTGCTTGGCAGTATTCAAAGCACAGGTGAAACAAGATCCTTAGCAACCTCATCTAAGATCAAAGCTGGCCATGCTACTGGTAGGGCTGTCGGGCCAGATGACTTCCAAGAGGTCCTTCCCAACCAAACTGTTCAATAATTCAAAGTCACACTGCTACAAGCATGGAGGGAATCAAAGACCAAAACTAGATACCTGCTGTTTTTGAGCAGTTTCCTGGAGACAGTACGGATATAAAGATGTCTCAGCAGATCTATTTGAAAATGACTGTTTAATTCCTCCTTCCCCCTTCCCCTCAGTATTCATGAGAACCTTCTTCTTCCATTGTTCCCTGAGATCACTCATGGATTGGGAAGAACAAGGGGTGCAGAGGCTTCCTGTGTCACGGCAGGGGCAGCTGCAGGCTGGTAGGTCATATGTAGGGGAGGTTCTTCAGCCCCATCCAAGCCAATGAGTTTTGGTAGGACCAGAATGCCTCTCTGACTCCTAACAGAAGGCTCTGCCCCACAAAGCCCACTTGATCCTCTTCTGACAGCCAAGAAGGTATCAGAACTTGCAACATTCATGCTGCAAGGCCTTTAGCAATTCTTGTACCTCAGGTGACTTACTAGTATCTTATTTGACAAGTCAGATTTAAATGCATGTTGAAAAATGACTTTAATACTGTCAGAGCTCATTAGGTTTTATGCACAACACAAAATCATTATTCAGAGATTTGGAACTGCTTTACTAAAGTGGGCATCTATTGAATATCCCCAATGCAATTCTTCCTTCTAATATGGTAATTCGTTATCTGTATTTAATTATCTGCAAGGTGAAAGGTTGCTGGGCAGTGTTGTTCAGCAATAGCCCAATGGAAATTTTTAAGTACTTTCACTCTGGGCTGACTGTCTTTACAGATCAATCTTACTGCTAATGACAACCAATACTTTCAGATGTGATTACAGACTAGCTCCATCTTTTCATGAGCCGAGACTCTTTGGAATCATATGTATTGATCTTCTTAATAGAAGTCAAGAAAAATGAAATTACTGTGGCTTCTTTTTGCAAAACTATGATAAATGGGAACTTGGAAAGTTACAGAAGATTTTTTTTTTCTGTTGTGGATTATTTTAATCACTAAAAATGATGGTCTTTTTAATAATGTTTGTCTTTCCATTATGCACATTTGCAGCAAAGCCAAAACTTATTTTTGTATTACTTTATATAACCACATTTAAGCAAAGACATGTCAGAATTGCCTGTTGGTATATTTAGGTAACTATCAAGTAGACTCTAGGCTAAAGGAGAAAGCTGCTTTTAGATGCCAGGAGATTATATTTTCTCAGCATCTACAAATTTGATCCAATTTCTATAAGTGTTTTGGGATGTCTAGAATCAAGTATTCATTTCTTTCTTATATTGAGCTTACCCTTCATTGCATGTAATATTGTGATAAGAGACTTTACCTATGTGCATTTCTTTTCTTCTCAGAAGTCTCATACCAGCTTTCACTTACAAAATTTTCAATGGAAATGTCACATGACTTTGCCTTTCGCTTCATTCCATTCTCCATGTTTATAAACCTCTAGTATTTTACAAGGAAATGTGCCTATTGTACCCTGCCCCTGAGGCCTAGAGGACAGTGTTTTGGCTTTATATTATGCTATAAACATATGTGCACCCCACTGAGAATAACGTTTGCTAGTTTGACTTCTCATTCTTGTGCCAATAGAATGGAAGTAAAACTGTATTAGATCCCACGTTAATTGTAGCTATTCCTCTTGGATAAATTTCATTGCAAAGGTAGTGGGTAAGATAAATCTTAGTGACACAATGGCAGAAGAAAAGATATAGATAAATCATAGGAGTGGTGGAAGATATATACTGGTGGTGCTCTCTGGTATTAATAGGAGCTGGAAGATACACACATGACCTACAGATATTAAAATCAGAGGGACTGGCAAACTCTCATCAGTTTGAAGGGCAGTGTCATGTTTTCTTATTGCCTGATTGATCCTCAATTCTCTTCAATCTTCTATGTTGTAAATCCATGCTCTTTTCAGACCTATTTCCACAAGGCAATTTCCTTTTTTCCTAATCACACCCCCATCATTTTTTAACTTCCTCTTCACTTTTCATTATGCCTCTTGTCACAGCAGTCTTCAATACCCAGTCATTTGGTTTTATTGCTGTCCTTGAAACTCTTAATGTTTTTCAGTCAGATTACTTTTGGACATTTCAGTAACCTGTAGCTCACTGATTTTAGAGGTTCAGATCTAACACCTTTTTGTGCACATTGTCAACTTCAGGAGGCTGTTATTTTTTTTTTTTTTAAGTCATGATACACAAAATTTATGTTTAGTTCAGGAAGTTCCTAAACTGTACGTGACTGGGAGCATACATCAAGGGCGTTGTATGGCTGCCCTGTTTTGTTTCTCTTGGTTTCATAACCTCCTGCTACTGGCCACTGCTGGAGACAGGTTACTGAGTTGGATGGTCTTGGGTAGATGCAGTGTGAACGTCCTCCACGGACATCTCTATCCCACAGATTCTTGCTCTAGCTGTTCTTGCTGTGCCTGCTTTTCTTTGAATATCCTGTTAACAGGAATTATTATACTTACAATGTTGAAAAAAAACCTCAAAACCTGACTGATTACAATTGTATACTGTATCTTTTTGTAATGGACTAGATCTTTTAAAAGTAAGCTTTTATATTTCATACAGATTGGGATCTGCCTGTATTGCAGATGGACTAAGCCAGGTGATAAAAACATTCTGTGACATCTTGCACTCAGCTGCAGACAATGCAGCACTTAAATGAGAAGTCTGAGTAAAAAAGAAAAAAAAGGCAATTATCCAGTAATCACTTTAGGCATACCTTATTATTTTCATTAAAAATTGTAAACGATGTCTCAGCATGTCTTGCAACCATTCATGCTCAGTCCAAAACAGACATTTTTTTTTTGTGTGGCTTTCTTAGGCTTTGTTTTAGAGCATTGTGTCTGACTGGTTTTACCTAGGAAAGCTGTCCCTTTGCTATTTAATGAAGATATGAGATTAACCACATTGGAAAGAAGACTGTAGAATTGCATCGCCATATATTTATTTCAGTTTATCTGTAAAGGTCAAGTTATTCTGCCAGTACAGTTTAGTGATGAAAAAACCATTTCTTTGAGAAAACAACAGACTGGCTTAAAGATGCCTTGTTTTGAGCACTAGATGCTAATTTGTTGGCATGTTGAAATAGAGGACACTAAAGCTGCCGTCTGAAAGATGATTAACATTGTTGATGTAATCTTGTGAAAAACTGGCTTTGTGAAAGACTTTTTTGCCAGTAGACACGATGGTAGTGTATAATACATAGACAGCATAAATGTTCTTCCACCCTGTTTACATGAATTTTCAGCTTATTTGTTTAGATTAAACACTGTATTTTAGCAAGCATGATAAGGTACATATACTATTATGACATGTCCAAAGCAGTCTGGATTAAATAACTCAACCATTCAGTTTAGTCTTTCTAACAATTATGTCCATACGTGAATCTGCTAACGTGATCATATTCTTTAAGTTGAAAGGTCCAACTATTCCTGTGTTACTGGATCCTTCAAGGGGTCTCCTTATTTAGTTGAATAATCGCAATAAGGCCTGTCTGGATACCTACATCACTTGTATGTCAAAGGAAGGAGGACTTTGCTATTGCTTTGAGCTTTTGAACTTTTTTCTTCTTTAATGTAAACATTTATGAGATGAGCCTGAAACAAAGGTTAGCCATGCAGGTAGTGACTTACATGTAGAATAGCTTGCAGGATCAGGCAGGATGTAATTTTATTGTTTTCTTTAATGTGGCTGAGTTTCTTATCTGGGCAAGAAGGAAAGACTGGTGTATTGAGGTAGAAGTACAAACCTAAGATTAAATAGGGTGGTATAAGCTAGAGACAGTTTTCAGCATATTTTTTTCTCAAGTCATCTCAATTCCTTTTTTTTTCTCCCCCCCTCTCCCTTTTTTTTTTAGGTACTCTATATAATTTTTGTTTCACTCTACCCTCTTACATAATAAATGTACTAGTTTCTTTGCTAGAGCGAGTAAGAGGAGAGAATGCACCATTTTTCTGACTAACTGTTGAGAAATTTGGCTCTACATCTCCTTGAAATCTTTTGCACAACTCAGAGGGAAAATTCATTAGTTTTGTCTGTTTAGAGCTTTATTCTCGTTCTTTAGCACCATTGCTCTTTGCTATGTGCAACACCTGGGTTGTGTGACAGCTAGTCACTATTCCAGTTCTATAAAGACCTTGCATGCTATTATGGAGTCTGACAGATCATTACCAAAGCTTATAGCACAGCCCAGAACTACACAGCAGTTATTGCTAAAAAGTCAGCAATTCCTTGCAATTATCATGTAGTGGCATCAAACATCCACGGTTGTTTCTCATTTGAATGACAGAGAAAAATAGTTTATCTATCTATTCATCTATCTGTCTATCTATAGGTAGCACTGCTTTGTAAATTTTGTCAATTTTAATGTTTACCAAATTATAATAAGATCTTATGTTCCAGCTTTGGAAAGGAAGATTAATTTGGAAAAGAAGATAGAAAATACATAGTAATCTGTGAATTACTATGCGTACCCACACTGATGAGTGAGACTGGAAAACTGGTAAAGG